>APFE030660510.1:0-13193 GCA_000404065.3 Pinus taeda | reverse complement strand
CCAGCTCTTCGAGGGGGCAACCTTCCTTTACATTACATAATGAACCAATTCTGGATGATACAAATGACAAAACCTCCTTTCTATATATAGGAGTCTAAGGAGTCATAATATAATCCAGCCGACCTAACAATAATAATATAAAGCCACAAAAATAACAATAGAGGGATTCTATGGGGCACGGAAATAACAATATGGGGGTAATAGGGGCACAACAATATAAATAAGGGGTATAACTACAATAGTAAATGGGTAATAACTAGTATTATAGGGACCCAACATATGCTTTGTCTTCGAGTAGTGAGGTTCACACGTCTGGTGATTGCTAGTGTTACTTGCGTCAATGGCTCTTTCACCATAGAGGGAGAGGGTGGGAGTGAGTCCCAAGTCGGATGGGAGGAAGCCCCAACTCTATTAGGAACACACAACACAATAGGACGTGCACATCTTCCGGAGGAGCAGTTCACACGGATGCAGCAGTCACAACATACAAGGAAAGATAACACGTACAACACACAGCGGAGGAGTCTGCGTGAGTGCGACAGTATTATAGCAAGTTACGTGAAAGGTATATCTGATGTCCGAGGAGGTAACCAACATGGGCAGGACAACGTTAACATCTCATACAACACATTTTCATTAACATATATGCATTACAACAATTGAATGAGTTCAAGTGTTAAACACAGGTTAAAGCAACATGCATTACAAGTGTCCAAGATTAGTCTTACAACAACTACAACACGTGTGAAAATGTGTTGGCCTGTTAACAAGATTTTGAATTAAGGGAAAGTTCCAAGACACATCATTATACCATACATCTCTAACCCCATGGGCGGGGCATTGGAGCCACTACTTACTCCTCAAAGAAAAGATTACAGACTATCAAGGCTATGTGGGAGGGGCCAAGGTGAAAAGTCCCTTGCATGTACAAATGAGGGGGTACTTATAGCTAAGGGTGAAACTGACCCTTGTGGTTGTTCAACTTCCCTCTTGACTGTTTTACTTCCATGACCCTTTGACTTCACATGAATCTTCATATGACACGTGGGTCTCTTGGACTTCCACGTTACATTACATTGATTGTCAGTATGGCCCAAAGTAGAGATGTGGATGGCATGACTCATGACAAGACTCGACATGACAATGTTGGTACATTCATGTTGCTACTAGTGTGCATGTCAAGCTGTAGTGTTGTTGGGTGATGGATGTCCTCATGGTGTGTCATAGCTTCACCTCCAGATTGCAAAGTGGGCGGAGTCTTCGATGGTTGTTGGGTTCGCTCGATGTTTCATTTGCACATTTCTCCTTGCTTGTATGTTGGCATGTTGGATAGGTTCGTCCATCACGAAAAGTGCATGTTCATCCGTCCGTTTGTGTGCGAACACATCCTTGCATGTTTGCTTGTTCGTCAATCCGCAAACACATCTTTGCATGATCGTTCATTCGCGAGCACATCCCTTTGCATGCATTGTTTTTTCGTCTGTTGATGAACATGTCCTTCTGCTTGTACTCCCTTTGTTCATCCCATTCATTGTTGTGCCATGTTTGTTTGTGTACCTATATCTACAATCACTCATGACTAGACGACTTCAAATCCATAAGCCCCCTAGCCTACCATGATGCATGATCATTTCGGATGTAGGTGACTAGGAAAGAAGACAAGGTTATGAGCTTCGAGCTGGGATGGCTCCGGGCACTGCTGGTGAAAATTGCGCAGAAGTCACTAGGAGATGGTGATGAGCAATCTGGATCGACAGTGACTGTTCGCGAGGTCTGGCTTAGTTGGAGGAAAAAGCTGCATGATTTTTGGGAGGAGCAGCCCAGGATGCAGGAAGGTTGGTGATCCGGATTTAAACAGGAACGCAATAGATTACAGAGATAACCATAAATACAGAGATGTGATAACCATAAATGAAGAGATGCAGCGGAAACAATTCATTTCATTAATGGAAAATACTGAAATATGCTTACAACCAGAATGGAAATAAACCAGCTAGGGCGATGGTAGCTTATCTCTGAGAAGAGATGTGTGGCTACATGCCTCTGAACTGTGTTACATGAGGCTCGAAGGCCTATTTATTGTTGAGAAACAATGGAAAACCCTGCACATTCCAAAACCGACCCTTAGAAGATGAAACGCCAAATTGTGGGCCCCGTTTTGGGTAAATTGGTACATCAATTTCCCGGGGTCGTAACTTTGGCATACGATCTCCGTTTGACGCGTATGATAGCTCGTTAGAAAGATCTATCCGAGAACTACCACTTTGGGAAGGGCACATGGTCCATGTTTCATGGACCCGTGTTGCCCCTGGATTCCAAAAAAACGTCGTTTAGGGCCTCAAAACGGCTCCGGAAGTTCAGGACCCGAAAAACTGCTAAAAATAGTAAGTTGTGCTACAATTAAGGAAACTGAAAATGCTGAAAGAGACAATGATGGGGGTCCAGATGGACTTGGCAAGTGGCCACCAATATCCACCTGGATCAGTTGGGCAGACAAAATCTACACAGTTTTTGGAAGGAGCGGGCAACAGGAACCTGGTAGCCAAAACTGTGAAATTCCTGGAGGGAACTAGCAGTCGGTTGTTGGGACCTTGGCAGCAAAAACTATGCAATTCCTAAAGGAAACTGACAGTTGGCTGCTGGGAGCTTGACAGCCAAAATTGCTCAATTCTTGGAGGGAATTGGTAGCGGGCTGCTGGGAGCTGCTAGCAAGAAAAACTACATTGATGTTGGGAGGTTGGCTTGCCGATCTCCTTTCCATAGTTTATGAGCTGAGCAGACTGTTGGGCAGCAAAGGTCTTGCTCATGAAATCTACGCAGTTTTCCAGATGAGCAGACGGTCGATTGACTGGTGGGATGGCTCGAAAAACTGCGCAATTTTATGAGGGAGACAGGGATGGGCACTAGGTGTCAGTCTGACCTGTGTACGCAATTTTCTCAAGGCAAGGTCTACAACCTCTCCACAATTTTTTAGGGGAGTCAGTCCCAGGGTGGCTGTCGTGTCAAACTCTCTAGTTGACCATCAGGAAGGTTGATTGATCAGCTTGTGGGCAGTACAACTTGAAATGGCTTGCTTGGTGCTTCTACGATGTTCTAGGTGATAGTCGATCAAGTCGATGGTGGGGTAAAGGTCTGACTATCAGAGGGTGATCTGGTCGTCTGAACACTAGCAAAACAACTAAGTGTGTGAGCGAGTGAAAAGGTGCATAAGTGAACCTACAAACACACACTTACATGACTTTACGACGAGACGACTCAAACCATCCAGACACACATGCTCAACATGAATGATCGACAATGTGAGTGACAAGCGTGACGCTTGTGATTGATCGTTGGATGACCACGACGACGCTTGCATGATAGTTTATATGACTTTGTGTGTGAGCACGACGGATGTTTGCGTAGCGAACACAACATGTACAAACGAAGCTAAGACCTTGTGTATTGACCATAACATGGTCACAAGCATGACATTGACATCAACATGCAAACATTGTATGTCGAATAATCAAGCAAGGTGGGTGCGAAGACTCACACGAGCTCACGAGGTGAACCTGAGTGTGTGCATACATCCAGTAAAACTCTCAAAGGAGGCTCTGAAATTAGATGTGGGCCAAAATTTCGGAGGGTGTTACAACCTCTACACCACTTTCCTTGGGTGATAGATGTGTTGGTAACTTCCTGACTACTAGATAATTTGCTACATATGCATACCTAGGTGCTTTAATCATTATAACGAATAGGTGCTTGTCTGGAAACTGATCATCTACTAATAACAGATCATTTGTCTTGGGTACTCGAGTTAGGAATTCTGCAACAGGATTTTCTTTTCCTAACCGGTCCTTTATGGTGATATCGAACTCCTGCAGTAACAACCATCGAGTTACTCGCCCATTAGTGATTGGTTTGTTGGCCAAGTACCTGATGGCAGAGTGGTTAGTATACAAAAAGACTAGATAGCCTATTATATAATGTCTAAACTTATTGATAGCATGTATAAAAACCAAAAATTATTTTTCTGTTACTATGTAATTTAATTCACTAGGGGTAATGTTATGCTAATATAATAGATACCGTAGGGCTTCCTATCATTTTATTGTCCAAGTACCTTGCCTATAGTTGTGTCTGATGCATCTGTAGAGATATGGAACGGTAACTCCCAATTTGGTCCTCGTAATACTGGTGCGGTTGAAATCCGTTTCTTCAAATCTTCAAAGGCAACATCACATTTTTAGATGAATTAAATTCAACATTACCAGTTAATACATACAAAAGTGTAGCAATTTTTGAAAAATTCTCAACAGATCTGTAGTAGTACCTTGCATATCCAATGAAACTCTGTACCTTGGTCTGTGTGTAGGGTGTGGGTAGTGCAAGAATTACCTCTATTTTTGTTGGATCTACCTGCATCCCATCCGCAAAGATGAGTGTCCCAAAACCACACCTTCGATCATCATCATGTGATATTTCACATTGCTTAAGCATATCCTGGTGGCAATGCATCATTCAAGTACCTTTTTCTAGATTTCGCAAGCCCTGCTCAAAATCACTTCTATAGGGGGTGAAATCATCCATATAAATTTCAAGTCCTTCATTGATCAGATCAGAAAAATGCTTATGGCTCTCTGAAATGTGGTTGGGGTAAAACTATGTATGCAAATATATCCCAAGGGTGGGTAAACATGGTTTTATCCTGGTCTTCAAGGGCGATCTGGATCTGATTATAGCCACTGAAGCCATTGAGGAAGGAAAAAAAAAATCCCTGCTAAGTTGTCGAGAACTTGATGAATAAAAGGAAGAGGGAAATGGTCCTTCTAGGTGGCTTTGTTCAATTCTCTGTAGTCCGTGTAGATTCTTTGTTTCCCATTTTTCTTGGGAATGACTACCAACAGGGAGACCCACTGACTATCTGAGATAGAATAAATAAAATTTACATCCAACAAATTTTGCAGTTCCTCTTTCACAATTTCTCTTAGGTGAGGATTCAACCTTCTCTGGGGCTGCCGAATGGTGTGAGCATCCTTCTCAATGTACATATGATGGGTACACAGCTGGGGATCTATCCCTTTCATGTCTGAGTATTTCCAGGCAAAATCTTTTTTATATTTTCGAAGTACCTGAAAAAGCCTTTGTTGTTGATGACTGTCCAAGTTACCGTTAATGTTAAGCGTTTTACTTGGTTCAATCTCAATTGGCCTGTTATTATAAACAACAGTCTTGGGTTTATGATGATCATCTACGTCCCTCGAGGGATCTCCCTTGCTTCATTAATGAGGATGGCTTTTAATACTTGGCATGTCGGGTTATTCATGGAAACTAGTCTATTAATGAAGTTGTTAATCACATCATTTTCCATCTGATTCTTAAATTCAAGAACTTCTTCCAGTGTGAGAGGAAAGCTTATGTTTTCTTCCAGGTATCTATATGGGTGTAACTGAGTATTTACAATAGGTAGACCTGGTTTAGCTGGGGGATACAAAACAAGATTTTTCACAGAATTTCCTCGTGTAATAGTCATGTTTCATGCACGACATCCTATATAAGCATTTGTTGTTGCTAACCAAGGTCGGTCGAATATCAAAGGATGTCCATCTAGTCTACTTCTTGGGTTGATGACTAGAAAGTCCACAGGATATTCCCAAGAATCGACAGAAACAGTCACATCCTGTAAGGTTCCTTCAAGTCTAACTACTGATTTGTCGGCAAGTTCTAATAAGGATGAAGTGGGTTCCAAAGTTGTAATTCCCAGAACCCTGCAGGTTTCAATAGTCAGAATATTAATGGTTGCTCCAAGATCTACTAGTGTGTTTGGAAAGGCACAACCTTGTATCTGAATTGTTACTTCAGGATTTCTTGGGTCTTCATATTTTATCGATGCTTGTTTACCAAGAAGTAGGTCAGATAAAGTTCCTACCACATGTACTATTGGTGGGTTTTTCAATTTCCTCCCAGGCTTCTTCCCACATAATTCCTTAATTGTTTTTGCATAAATCAGAATGTCTTGTATGGCCTGGAGGAGCAGAATATTTATACACAAATTTTTCAATTCCCCTAAGATATCAAAATTAGGATAGGCAACAGGTTTAGCTATTTCTAGTCTCTTAGGGAATGGGGGAGAAGAAATTATAATTTTATCGGAATTTTGTTGCTCGACTCTATCTTCTCCCTATTTTATTTCCATGGCAATCACAGTCGAAGGATTTATTGTGGGTTGTTTTTCGTTTTCAGTTTCTTTGTTTTCTTCTGTGGAAATAATGTGCCCTAACCTTAGCCAAAACTCATTGCATTCTACTAGTTCTGTGTCATTATTTGAATTCTCAAGGATCTGTACATATTGGACTGGTCTATTATTAGGATTAAGATTTGGTTGAGCTAGAAGTTGGGGGCATACTAAAGGCTAAGGGTTCTGAAATGGACTAGGCAATGTGTGTTGAGGTTGAGAACCTGTTCCCATGGGTAAATTGTTCATCCCCATAGGGCGCTGCTAGTTTTGAGGCCAATTCGGGTTTTGTGAAGTGGAAGCAGCCCATTATGAAGGGTAATGGTTACTAGTTGAATTTTACCAAAAGGGGGCAGAGCATTGTGAATTTGGCTAGCCAACTCTTGGGAAGGGGTGGTTTGGCCCGGGTGACATGGAATATTGTTGGGATTTCTAGGCAGAGAAGGGTGGTTAACCATGCCATGTTGTTCCAGGATTTTTTTGTTGATTGTATTGCGTAGGAAAGAATGAAGAAAGGTCTTGTGGCATACCTCATGAGGTTCGTGCTTACCATAGTCGATGTTGAGCCATTAAGTATGTCGACTTTGTTCCTTCTTCAACTTCTTTGAATACTCCTTTCAATTCAGGAAGTGATGGACATTGATTCATTGCATGGTCCTTGGTGCAATAGAGCACGTCTGAATCAAGTCTAAAGGACATTCTCTTTGGATGTGCTTCTTTTGGCAGCGTGGACAGAATATTGCTAGTGTTTGTTCTGCCTCAGCTTGTCTTTGTCTAGCATGTAAGATGTCTAATTGTGTATTCAACGTGCCCAAGATATATGTCTTGAAATCTTCCAAGAGGTTGTCGATCTCTATTCTCATCACGCCTCCGCTGGGAGGTCTGCTTCCTCTAGTCATGGAGTCTTGGCTTTCTAACCTGATGCGTGTACTACCCCGCAAACGCCTGATACACAATCAGACAATTTATTCATAGTCTTCTTGATAAATTTCACCTTTCCCCATCATATTTAAAGTTTCTACCCATTCTTCTCTCATTCCCTTTATTAAAATGGATTTCAAGACTACTTTTGGTAATGTGGAGTGGGGTGATCTCTGCAAATTATAATGAAACTGTTCGATGTATTATTCTAAAGTTTCATTATCCTTCACAGAAATTTTGAAGATTTCATCTTTTAGACCCCTAGTCCTACAGTAGTCCTGGTATTTGGAGAGAAAAGCATTTTTCATGTCATCCCAGGAGTTAATGGTACTTCCAACCAAACCCATAAACCATCACGAAGCTACTCCCTTTAAGGTAGGGGGGAACAGCTTCAATTTTTTAGGATCAGTGGTGTAATCATATCCTCTGCATAGGACATCAAACTCAAATAGAAAAGCATTCGTATCCTCTGAGGTCATCTCGTGAAATGTAGGGATATTTTGTAAAGGAATATCTTTCATCGGGGCATTGGCTACTGGGTCGACGATAGGGTATTCCAACGTCGAGGTCTAGCCTTGAAATGGTTGATTCGCCATTTGTTTGAAGATGTGCCAATAATATTTAGGGATTTCTTGGTCAATGGGGTGTTATCTAGGTGGATGGAGTATTCAAAATATGAAGGGGCTTTACTGCACTACTCAGATCTGGGATATTATGTACTTCTTTTTCATCTAGGACCACAGGAGATACCAATTCAGATGGTTGTGGATCTACCTTAGCAGCTCCACTAGGTTCTCCCTCTCCTCCTTTCAAATTACACAATTTTTCCTCTTGTGAAGGACTAAAGTATAGATTATTTGTATTTTGGAAATTTTGTTCAGATCCTTCAGTTTTTCTATGGATCTCGACGTAAGCTGCAGTTAGTGATTATGCTACTTAAGGGATCAAAGTAGATCCCTTTCTAGATACTGTCTAGGGTCCTACTAACACCCGAGATTTAGCTCTCTCAATTATTTCGTCTATAAGGCTTGGTCCCCCAAGGGTCACTGATCCTTGGGCTTTGGTAGTTTTTGGTATTGATTTTTGATCTATTGGTATCTTTCTTCTCCTAGTCATTCATACCTACATAACTTCTGCGTATCTACTGAGAGCGAGCACTAGGAACAAGCCTTTTTCTTGTATTGTACACAAGTTCTTACCTCCCGCTTTCAATACCCAATTCTCTTCAAAGGCACAAATTAACTATTATCTTGATAACCTCCCCGGTTAATGATGCCAAAATGTTGGTGCACTAAGATGACTTTATAAATCAATCTTAATCCTACATTAATATGTCAACCTGGGATTTCTTTGTCTATTTCAAGGCTGTAAGCACTATCTGTGCGATAACAATTAGAGATTGAAATGCAGGAAATTAATCCTAACTAATCATTGTAGAAATAAGAAATTGCTTAATGACTTGTTAACTCTTAACAATGCAGAACATGAATTATTCTATAATTCAAAATCAGAAAGACAAATCATTTGCAACTTACTTTCAAATGAAGATCTTAATCCAATGTCCTGATGCAAAAGAGGAAATCAACCTGAATAGTCAAATCCATGTGCATTAAAGGAGACTATTCAAATCATACTAATCACAAGGAACATTCAAAGTTAAAAGTAATTGTAGAAAGCATATACTAAAATGGGACAGCAATCATATACAAACTTACTTTCCATAAATCATAAAAACGATATTAATCGAGTTATAATATTTACTCTAAATCAATCTGTAGAAGGAACAACAACACAAATCTTGACAGTAAAGTGTAAATAACATAATACAAAGGAGCAGTGGATCTTCTAGCAACCAGTCCGAAAGCCTCTAGAAGAAAACTGCTATCGAAACTCAATACACAAATTTAATCAAAAACTTTGAGTCTTTCATTAAATGTCAAAAGAAATACAAAATCACTTCAACTCTTTAAAGTTCAATCTGCATTTGCAGTCTTGCTGGAATTTTCAAGTTACAAAAGTTACGAAGTTACTTTTCTTTTCCACTTACTAGGGTTATATATTCTATGAAATGCTAGCAAAATCGGAGCTTATCTCGAGGATCAGAAGATCCTCAGGATTTCTCGGCTGAACAATTGGATTTCCACATCAATCTCGTATTTTGCCTTCGCCTTTAGTGTGGTCCACACAATTGTAATCAACGACATCCTCCTTTCTTTCCACTATTGCCTTATCCAAAGGGAACAACAGTTTTCCAATCCAGTCAACCTACACATAAACAAGTGAAAACTTAGGCTTTTGATACTAAAAACATGTAATTTGTCCGACACTATTTTCTATTTGCTTTTGACGGTCTTTCTTCGAGAATGTGCTCCAGACAAGAGTAAATTCATGAAAAACCATATGATTAATTAATAAAATGAGGAGGAAAAACATACATTTTTCACAACCCAACACTGGTCATGACCAACCATTTTGTTTATTAATAATATAAAAATATCGGTTATAGTTTAAAAAAAAATGTTGTTAGTTTGTATGGATGCCCATTTCCCTAAAATTTATTTATAAATGGTATGTTATAAAATATTTCAAATGCAATGTGACTTACTCTATAATCATATAAGTTATTTAAGAGACATGATATACTTAACTAATTTAATTGAAAAAAAAAATTTAATAAATGGAAGCTATATAGGAAGCATCATGAGTTGTTAAAATGGAAGTAAAATTTGACTTTAAATTGGAAGCCATACTCGGAGCTACTACTGGCTCTAAATAGGAAGCTAAATTGGTTGCTTAATAGGAAGAAAAATTGGAGGCTAATTAAGAAGCAAATCCCAACACTAAAAGGAAGCAAACCTTGGACCTAAAAAAGAAGCAAACCCAGATGCTAAACAGGAAGCAAACCTTGGAACTAAAAGGAAGCAAAGCATTAGGCCAACAAGGAAGCAATTTTTTAAGAAAAATAGGAAGAAACAATGGAAGCCAAACTACAAGCACACCAGAAGCAATCTTGGAAGCAAAACTTGGTGCTACCTAAGAAGAAAAAAGAAGAAATTTAGGTAGAAAACAAAGAAGTAATAATGGAAGCAACCTTGGAACCAAAACTTGGCATTACGTGAGAAGCAAAACATAAGCAATTTAGGAAGAAAACAAAGAAGTAATAATGGAAGCAATATTTTAAGCCAAACTTGGCGTTCCCTAAGGAGCAAAAAAAAAAGCCATTCAGGTAGCAAACCAAGAACTAATAATGGAATCAATATCAAAAGCAACAAAAGACACTACAATGAAAGTCGTATTAGAAGCTAAAGAATATTCCATAATCAAAGAAAAGCTAGATGCAACAAGCGAAGCCATATTGGAAGCAAAACTCGAAGCAACAAATGACGTTATAATGGAAGCATGAATTGGCGTAAATTAGGAAGCCAAAAAAGAAGTTGTTTTCCATGACATACTAGAAGAAAAATAGGAAGCACAATTGGGAGAAAAACTATAAGTACAATTGAAGCAACAATGGAAGCAAGAATGGGAGAAACAGTTCCTGACGCTAAACTCAGTTCTACTTCTGGTGTCCAAGTGAAGATGCATTATAGCATCGGGTTTTACGCCACCAATTGAACCCAATTTGAAAGCTCAAATACACTAATTTCTGGCACTATTTCTGGTGCTAATGGTTTGTTTTGTTGTAGTGGTATTCCTCATCCACCTAGAAAAAAATGCCCAACATAATGCCAAATTTCATGTCAAGAAAAAATAAATGGAAATGGAAAGGCATGAGAAAGGTCTCCTATGCAGAGAGGCAATGCAAGTAATTTTGTTATGGTTATGGATGCTCATTCAAAGAAAAGAAATCCTTGTGATTTCTTCAGTGACTCTGTCAAGGTTATGGATGCTCACTAGTAATAGAGAAACACCAAAAAACCATTTTTAATAAGCTATGAAAATTATAAACAATTTGTTATGTTATCTATGTCATCATCGAAGACTTATGTAGGTGAACTCTTGGTTGGGTATATAAAAATTAACAAGACCTAACTATGAAATAGATGGATGACACATCTATAAATAGTCATGCAGCTCAAAGTAGTACCCACAATATTCAATCAATAATTCCTCACATTACTATTAAGACTCATCTTTTGAAGGTACGAAGCCAAAGATTTTGGATTATACTAGTCATTCACCAATTATTGTAGCCCTTACAACTTCCCCCAAACATTTTCCCTTGTACATTTAAAATTTTATGGTCCCCCTTTCCTTTGTAAGTTCTCATGGTCATGCCCATTGCATTACTTAGATAAACTCTTTAAATTTTCCTAATCATCACCAAATGCAATCCATGAATGAATCATTGTCATGGAAAAACTCTATGTCTATCCAAACTATGTGCATGGTCTTTCATTATCATCTTTGAACATCAATTTCAATGCAGGTACTTTATTTTGGAAGTCTATGGAAACACATAGTACACATTCACCCTATATTTTAAGGAACCCACTGATGAATCAAATATGAAACGAAATGATCCCACAAAATTAGAAGCTCAACCACAACAACAAATAGATAAACTTTGTGAAGCATTGGTAGCATGGAAGACCAAGTCCAATGAAAGTACCCTCAAGACCATTGCAGATGACAAACTAATTTTCAAAATAAAGAAGCAATGGAACAAGCTAAGGGGGACAAAAATAAGTGCAATAAAGAACAGAAGCATGTGGCACTAGAGTTTGATACATCTTGAATCAATTGAAAGTTTAATAGATGTCGAAGTTTGAGGCTTGAAACCTAGTATGGTACAGTTCAAATGCCAACTTACTACCTTGTGAGAATAGAATGAAGATGTAATGAAATGGAAGAATATGAAAGGATAATGTATGGTGCATTATCTATAAAAAGAAGGACCATATGCACAACGATTTCATGATGGTTTAATGACACAGTGTTGTTGCATAAGACCCTTTTAGTGGGAACACTAAAATAGTGTTATGTGAACTATGTCACAAGTAATGGCATGATCGCTACCATTTCCCACTACTAAAAAAGTATAATATTTCTATGATTTTATTATATAATGAGTTCTACATAATCAAATTCCCTTTCCCAAAGACTACAAAATCTTGCAAGAATTATGAGCCTCCTCTGTGATGCTTCAATTGTAATGAAGTTAGATACATCATGTACCAAGTTATAGATACTTACCATGGACACTCTTTGTTGAGAAACATGACAAGCCAACATCTAAATTAAATAGAACTAGGACATCATTATAGAATTCTTTTAGAACTTGAAAGAGCAATGAATAACTTCACAAGGAAATGCAACAACATTTCCAAGTTTTATAGCATTAGGAAGAGCATGAACAACACTTCATTGTGGATGTTGGAGATTTCTAATAAACTTGATGAATATGTGTACAAAGCTTGTCAATAGTAATACCAAATCCTCATAATGTGCATGAATGGCATAAGGTGGTGTGGCTTTAGATGGTAACCCAACTAGACAAATTTTAACTTTAGAGGTTGTAAAAAATTGTAGATCCTTTCAAATCAACTAGAAAACCACTTACACTGTGGGTTTCCTTTACATGTTTATATGAAAATCACAAAGGGATTGTAAATTCCAAGGTTGTGTTCAAGAAAACCTTGCAAGTAAATTACAAAAAAATGGATGATCTAGCTAGTGTGTGGCGGTAATGGGATGAAATGAAGTTGAGGTAGAATAATTTAAAAGGTGCACTTCGACTTATGCATCAAGAAACATAATCACAATCATACCAATTATTTAAATTCATTAGTAAGGGGCTTTGATTACCCAATGGTGAGGGTGATCATAAACCGACACATATTACTTAGTGATTTCACCAAGTGGAGAATTTTGCGTCATTAAAATATCTGAGGTGCAGAGTTTATCTTCACCTATACTGTGGAAATGTGATGTTTGTGACTACTAATCTAGTATTAGGAAGTGGGATAATTGAGGATTTATCTAAAGAATAACAAGAGTTGTTCTCTCGGGTTTATTTTCTTCTATTGACAGAGAGATGAAGGATATCAGT
>APFE030660500.1:196280-233751 GCA_000404065.3 Pinus taeda | reverse complement strand
TTGGTACATCAACCTCCCGAGGTTGTAACTTTGGCATACGATCTATGTTTGATGTGCACAGTATCTTGTTAGAAATATCTATCCGATAACTACAACTTTGGGAAGAGAAACATTGATCCATGGGCCCCTGTTGCTCCTAGTTTTCCAAAAAAACTTCATTTAGGGCGTCAAAATGGCTCTGGAAGTTCAGGACCCGAAAAGCTGCTAAAAATAGTAAACTAGGCTATGATTAAGGAAACTGAAAAGATGAAAGAAACAATGGTGGGGGTCCAAGTGGACTTGGAAGGTGGCCACCAATATCCACCAAGATCATTCGTAGACAAGGACATCAAGATATGACAACAACAGCATCACAGTAAGAAGCATCATGAACAGCAGCTGAAGGAAACAAATCAAATGCAATGAATGCAAGAGGAGGGTTGTTGATAACACGGAGGCAGAACAAGGTTGCAAGATCAAGCAGGTCTATTGATGATGAAAGCAACATTGGAGACTTCGGCTATGAAGTGATGGCGCGACATGAAGATTGCATGAAGGTAGAAAATGGAACAAAGAAGGAATTGCATGTGCTGAAGCAGCAACTCAAGGAAGAACATGAAGTTGCACAGACGAACAAGTGAGTTGCAGCAGGAACAGGAACAACAGTGGGTGCAACATGCACTTACAAATGAAACTTCACTCGTACAAGTTAAAGATCCATCCCAGTAGCTAGCAAGGAGTAGACATGGTGAGCAGTGTTGTTGATTGCATGCAAGGGATTCAGTAGCACGCATGCTATTGTGTGCACGCATACAATCCAAACCATTCAGCACACTCACCAAGGCGAAGACAAGGAGCAAGTCCAACTAGATCTGAACATGTACTTTAGCAAGTTGATGTGCATCACCACCAACACACACTTGAATATCATCATGAACACTATGCATCAATGTGTTTCCAGTTCAGCCGCACCCAAGAAGACCATGCGCATGATAGAAGATGAGTTGGACGAAGGGGCCAAACCAATGCACCGGTTACAACGGAGGTAATAATTCGCTTCAGCAAGATGTCACCATGAGGTGCATGCACACCATCACAGACGACCAAGCTTGGCAGCAACTCGCCACCTTCACCATCACAAGCATGTCAAAGAGTTGGTCTCACCACAGTGGACTGAGTGTCAGTGATGTCTTGCTTGGCTTGCTCAAGCCATGTTGTCTCACATCAGTACATGTGCATTGTAAAGTTGAGTCACGTCAAGTGTAAGTCAAGTGTCAATAGTTGGACGTAACAGTCATAGAGTAGGTGAAAAGTCATGAGTGTAGTTGAACTGTCACAAAGGGGAATGTCAAGGGTCACCCCACCCTTTGCTATAAATAGACCCTCATAACTCATTGTAAGGGCTTTTGGTCAGCCAAGCTTCTACTAAGACTATCTTGAAGAAGGCTTGGACAGTATTGTAATGCACCTTGTCTTCTCCACTGCACAGAGCTAATACACCTCTTCGAAGGAGCAGACAAATGTGGTTGTAACGTTCCACTGTTGGGGCTAGCAGGTTTACATGGATGTATTGTATGATTGTGACTTACACTTCTTTATATAATAAGAGCCAACACATTTTCATGCATATGTTGTTATTGTAGTTGGACTGCTCTGGTTTCTTTAATGATATATGTTGTTTAACTTACGTACTTATATATGAACTAATTCACATGCAATTATATGAATCTTGTTATTAATGTGTTGCATATGTTGTTAATGTTGTCACCATCCATTTCGACTGCTCTGCTGGAGATCAGACAAACCTTTAACTTGAACCTTGCCATAACAATCGTTGCACTTGTCTCGGACTAATCCATGAGTGCTGTACGTGTTATCTTACCTTGTATGATGTGATTGTCACATCTGATTGGATTGCTCCGTCGGAAGATGTGCATGTCCTTTGTGTTGTGTGTTCCTAGCGGAGTTGGGACTGGTCCCTTTCAACCTGGAACTCACCTTCACCTCCTTCCCCCTTCGAAGTGTTGGAACCTCTCATACACCTTCCTTGACTCACTGCATTAGTCACACCCTTGCTGCTGACAAAGTTATTCTACTTGCCTCTGTGCAACATCGCGGTCAAGGCATTACCTTACGACCCACTGTTGGGACTCCTACACCAAATGGTCTAAGGTCTAATTGGGACTTCTTACCGGGGAGATCCCCTTGACATGTTGGCGGTCCAACACTGTCAACGAATTCTTAAAGATAAGCCATGTGCATGGAATTTCCTTTTATTTTAACTCTTTTGTTCTATATACTACAATGGTTCATTAAATTACAAACCCAGGCGATGAAGGTCATTGTATGTTTTCATTGATGTTTCTGTGAGTTAAATTTTCATCTTATTGTTATACATTTCCTCTGAAGGAGGGTTCGGAATCACTTATTTTCCGTGATATATTAAATATTGAGTGTGTGTGACATCTCTTGCCAATTTGAAAGCACTTATCTAGGATGTCCTAGGCACTGGTATTTCCTCCAACCCAAGGTTGTCTCTAGGAGGTTGATTCTAGCCACAACATCTTCTAGCATCATTTTCATGGAATGAATTTGAAAAACGCTTTTCCGTAGATAATGATTATTTTTACATTCCTTTAATAGGTGATAAAGGAAGTGCAGGGTTGGATCTTTCTCACCTTGCTAAATCCACATAAATAATTTTTTAACTTACTCCACTAGGCATCCTTATTTACTTACATTGGCTTTCAAGAGGTCTCGTACCCGCTATGATACAAGTCAGCAGAAGAACCCTCTAGTGTTTGACCCAAAAAGAATAATATCAAGGAGGACCTGGAAAGGGACAACAATCACTCCAGGTACTGGGATCTTTGTTCCAGAGATAGCATCAACCAACTCGAAGAAGGCCATAACAAACCATCCTAAATCCTCTTCCAAAGTCCTCAAATATACAGAAGAGCATTATTCATTTTTTGCCATGTTTTTCTGAAGAGGCCAGGACGAAGGATCTCCTCCTATCCCTCCCTCATCCTCCTCTCTCATTTTTCCAGAGCCTGAATAGGTTAAAGAAATACTTGAAGATATCCCAACACCCAATGTAAATAGCTTTCCAATTTGGCTTAAGACAGCCACAACCCAACCAGTCCTTTAGCAAAGGCCTGTGATAAATCTCTTACTACCTCCTCCTTTGAAAAATATGGATGTCCTTGGTTTTCTGCTTAATAGGTATGCACCTCCTGATCTAACTTAACCTATGAATGCCATGCCTCAACATTATCTCAAAAACCTGCGAAGATTTACTGGAGAAGATGAAGTCTCTACCCCAAAACATAGACACTTTATGCCCCTTTGTATAAAATCATAATGTGGAGCACCTAGATGTGATTTTGAGGCTCTTTGTCCAATCACTAGATGGGGAGGCTAGAAAATGGTTCAAGACCTTACCCAATGCTTCAATTACTACATGGGAGGAAATGGAGAATGTGTTCATGCAGAAATGGGGCGAGAGAAGAGACTATGGATACATCCTCACATAGTTTAATGCAATGAATAAGAAACATAATGATGATGTTTCTGAATTCATCAATAGGTTTAACAAAATATATAATATCTTGCCTACTGAAACAAAACCACCACAAGTTGCTGCAAGGTGGATTTTGTTGGGGATTTTGAGTCTGAATTTGGTTTTACTCTCAGGGAGATAAAATCCCACACCCTTGATCAAATTCAAATTAATGCACTTGAGGTAGAAGCTAACTTCACCTCCACTGGTAAATCAAGAGGAAAGCCTAACTATGCTGACAGGAGGAGATGAAAAGAGGAAGATAGCTCTTTAGGTCAAGGGAAGGAAACTCAAGAGCAGAAGTTGGAAGAAATGAACAAGTTGATTAAGAGCTTGTCTAACAAGCTTGTAAAGTTGGAGTTGGAAAATAAAAATCCACCCAGACAAACCCTCCCAGCACCAAATAGAAATTTCAGTCCTCAATATATGAGACCTTTGTTGCAACTTTTGCAGAGAGAAAGAATGGAGCAATAAGATCACATTCAGCCTCCCTTATACTTGGAGGCTGCTCGAGAGGAGCTAACTAAAGAACCTGTGGAAAAAAAGGATAATCACTTCTCTTCTCTCTCAAAAGAGGAGTACGAGGTTGAAGCACTTGAGGAAGAAGGGGAATTGAATGCTCCTTTGGATGATGGAGAGATTGATGACTATTGTAGATAGATTGTAGATTTCATGCAAGCTTAGATTCAGAAGAAATATTTCCTTAGGTCTTCTAGAAAGAGATCTAAAGGGTAGGACCAAGGGGAAGAGACTTCTACCTCTAACCCTACCAAACCACTAGAAAAAGGAAAGAAGACTCTATATCAGCCTTCACTTAACAAGAAAGAGCCCTCCACCTCTCTCCCACATAACTCTGAAGTGTCAAAATCAGAGAAAGTCCTTCCATCATCCCAACTAGTCTACGATAAAGTAAAAGATCCTACTGACATTGCCTCTACTTATTAGAATATCTCTATGTTCGATCTGCAAAAAAATAAGAAAAAGTTAAAATTGGTGTCCCCTTGTCTGAGCTATTGAGACAGCCAAGCTACAAAGCACAAGTGTCTCAGTTTATTAACCCACTTGTCACGGACCTTATACAAGACAATGTAAATCTACAAGAAGAAAGGCCCATGGTCAACTTTGGACCCCATGTTGAAGAGAACGACTCTTCTACAGCCCCCTTTTATGTGACTTTAGTGATTCATGAACTATTGTTGCACAATTTCATGCTCGATTCATGTGCCTCCCATAATTTGATGTCGCTATTAGTAATGGAACATTTGGGTCTACAGATAACGTAGTCGTACAAGGATATTTACTCATTTGGCTCCAAAAGAGTGAAATGCTTGGGATTGATCAAAGATTTTGGGGGTGAATTTGGCGTAGATTCCTGCAAAGAGTGTAATGATGGATATTATGGTTGCGGACATTCCAAAAAGGTTTGGGATGTTCTTATCCAGATCATGGGGGTCTAAAATTAGAGGATCCATTAAATTAGATTTGAATTATGCCACTATTCCTATTTTTGGTGGACAAGAACGCAGGTTGTACAGAGAATCAAGGTTTTTCAATATTGTCACAAAAGTTGATTGTTCAAAAAATGCACCCCTATATGGGAAAGAGACAAACATGTCTTGCATGTTACTAGAAGAGGATGATTTGATCTTGGAAGAGGCACAGGTCGAATGTTTTGCACAGCCAAATTTAAAACCCCTGGAATGTGATAAGGTATGGAAATTTTATTTTGATGGGGCTTGTTCCAGGAAGGTAATGGGGCAAGAGTATTGTTGATGTCTCTTGAAGGCATCCTAATCCCTCTTTCTTTCAAACTAGAGTATGAAGCAACAAATAATGTTGTTGAATATGAATCTTTGTTGTTGGGACTACAAGAAGCCAGAAATTTAAATATTGGGTGCCTAAATGTGTTTGGAGACTTAGAGCTGGTGGTCAGGGAGATCAAGGATCAATGCCAGGCCAAACATCCACGGTTAAGGACTTATCGAAATGAGGTATGGGATCTAATTGAAAAAAAATTCTTCACTTTTAATGTTCAATTTCTGACCCGAGAGGGTAAGAGGATGGCTGATTATTTGGTTGTAGCTACAAGAAACTTCAAGCCTCCCAAAATCCATTACTGAGGTATGAAGTTGAGGTTTGGTACAGACCTTTAATACCAGACAACATCAAACATTGGCAATTGTTTGAGGATGAAGAGAAAATCATAATCTTCATGGAAGTGGCAGGGGAGTTCTCCAATTCGGTGACTGACCAAGAGGATGAGGAGGTGATAGAGGAACATCAGAAAAATTAGGAAGGAGCCATTGGTGGGCATAGAATCCTATAGCTGAAAGGCAACACTATCCCCAAGGGACTGGTCCCACTAGAGAGGCTTTTCAACCTGAATGATGTGGTAGTCAAGTCATCCAAGCAATAATTTTATGAATAAGTGGAAGACCACAACATTGGCACAGACCTAGACTCAAGGGTGATAAAGCTGGAAAAAGGAATCCTTGGTGAGTACAAGCATAAATAACTTGACCTATTTAAGAATTACACGGATGTATTTGCTTAGTATTATGAGGATTTGAAAACTTTTGATACCACCATCATCCAACACAAGATACCTTTAAAGGGAGGAATGAATCCCTACAAACAAAAGCTTAGACAGATCAATCCTTTAATACTTCCATCTATTGAAAAAGAGGTGAGTAATTTATTACAAGCTAAAATCATTGTACCTCTGAGTTACTCATATTTGGTTGCCAACTTGGTCCCAGTCAGAAAGAAGAATGGGGAAATAAGGTTTTGTATTGATTTCAGGAACCTAAACAAGGCTTTCTTGAAGGAAAACTACCCTCCACCCAAGATGGACTACATTTTACAGAAGCTGCTAGGGTCAACAAGAATGTCTATCATGGATGGTTTCTCCGAGTACAACCAAGTTGTTGAACACCCAGAAGATCAAAAGAAGATTTTATTTACCACACCCTGGGGGACATTCATGTATGCAAGAATTTCCTTTTGTTTAATTAATGTTGGCTTACCTTTGATAAATGCAGAAAGTATGGGTTGTCTTTGAATCCCAAAAAGTATCAGTTTGCTCTAAGTGAAGGAAAGTTTCTTGGACACATAGTGGCCAAGGAGGGAGTGAGGATTTAACCTAAAAGAGTAAAGGCCCTTCACAACATCCCATTGCCCTGGAATAGGAAAGAGATTAAAGTATTCTTGGGCAAGACAAATTTCCTTAGAATTGTGCCAAAATATGTTTAGATAGTTAAGGAGATCACTGAGATGGTGAAGAAGAAAAAGGAGGTAAAATGGACCCCATAAGCTCGAGAATCATTCTTCAGGATAAAAAAGGCCTTAATTGATGCACCTGTGTTAGTAAATCTAGACTACCCAACACCCTTTTTGTGTTTTATTTTTCCTCCCCTTACACAGTGGCAATTTTTCTGTTTCAAAAGAATAATGAAGGACATGAGCAGCCTGTGGCATTTTTCAGCCAAGTGCTAAGAGATGTTGAGCTGAAATATAACATATTGGAGAAAAAATCTTATTCCCTAGTCAAATCCTTGAAATATTTCTAATTGTATGTATTGCACCTATGTTTGCATGACCTTAGTGAAATATATTCTTGTACAAGGAAACAGTGAAGGAGAGAGGGGCAGAGGCATTTCCAAGATCTAAGAATAAGACTTGGAAATAAAGCCCACTAAGCTGATAAAGGGACAGGGGTTGGCCAAGATGATGTATGAATCTAATTACAATGAATTGGGAATTAATTTGTTATTAGAGAGAGAAAGGAGAAAAGCAGGTGAAGAGGAGAAACAAAGGGTCGAGAGCCCAACTCAGGAAATTCAAATGAAGTTTACCCCATCTCACTGGTACAAACACATAGTTCATTACTTATTGTTCCTAAGATGCCCAGTAAATTTTTACAAAGGTAAATAATGTGCCTTGAGGTTGCAGGCCTAGACATTTTCCATTTCAAGTGGCTAGTTGTACTGGAATGACCCTGTGGGTGTTTTGCTGCTCTGCCTAGTTGAAGAGGAGGTTTACAAAGTAATGGATGAATTTCATGGTTGTATTTGTGGAGGGCACTACGATTGGAAAGCTACAACACATAAAATCCTCAAGGTAGGTTTTTATTGGCCCAAAATGTTTGGTGAAGTCTATTCTTATGTCAGAGCTTGTGACAAGTGCCAAAGGTTTGTAGAAAAATAGAAATTGGTGTCTTTCCCCTTGATCCTTGTCTTTATGGAGGAACCCTTTAGACAGTGGGGGTTGGACTTCATTGGAGAAGTACACCCAACATCCAGTGGTCGGCACAAATGGATTCTCACTACAATTGGCTATTTCACTAAGTGGGTGGAGGCTATCCCATCCAAGAACGCAATTGATGCAGTTGTCATAAAATTTATGGAAGAGAACATTTTGGCCATATTTGGGTTCCCAAGGAATATAATCACATATAATGCCCAAGTCTTTAAATCTACCAAGTTTTTGAGCTTCTTCTAGAAACACAACATCCTTGTAAGCCACTCTACTATTTATTACCCACAGGGGAATGGACTGGCCAAATCCTCCAACAAAACTCTTACGAGAATCCTGAAAAATAGCATATCAGAGAATCATAAAAAATGGAATTCACAATTGAACTTTTCATTGTGAGCAAACATAGTCACGACTAAGAGGTCAACTGGTAAGTCCCTATTTGAGTTAGTGTATGGGAAAGATGTTGTGTTTCCAATACAACTAGCAATTCTAGCTGCTAAATTGTTGTAAGATGTTGAGGAAGAGAAAAATTCTCTAACTAGGAGAATCAATCAGCTTGTGGAACTTCAAGAAACCAGGGAAGAGGGGACTCAGAACTTGGTCAAATACCAAGAAAATATGAAGGATATTTTTTACAGAAGGGCCAAGGACAAACATGTATACCCTGGATATCTAGTTCTTAGGTGGGATGTAAGAAGAGAAGACAAAGGGAAACATGGAAAATTTGATCCCTTATGGTTTGGAACTTTCAAGATTTTTGAGGCAAAGGGAAACAATACTTTCTTGTTGGAAAACTTGGAGGGTGAAGTGTTTGAACTGCCTGAAAATGGGAAATTGCTCAAGCTATACTTCCATCGCTAAGAGGTTCATTTTTCACCCATTTTACATACCAGTGAGCCAATATAAACTATTAGTAGTACTTTTAGTTCTTTATATATTTATGTTTTTTCTTTTATATACCTAAATAAAATGACTCCATGCCAAATGGAAAGAAGACACTGATCTGCAGGTTCTCAATGCATTACTTGCAATACATTGTCCCCAATTGGAGCCGATGTTTTTAGCTACTTTACATCTCTTTGCATTCATGCTTAAGAGGCCCTGTTTTTTACAAGGCAAGGTAGCATGTTTCATGTTTGAAAAGGGGAACCTAAGAAGAGCTTAAATATCAAAATGTAAGGGAGAATACTACAAATCAAAGCCAAAATACGAGCTCTCAGAGGCCCAAAATTATTCCTTCTCACTCTCTTCCCCCCTCATATGACATGTGGAAGCAAGTGATAGGCCCCTAAATCTCTTATCGAACCTTGAGACCTTGGAATAAAGTCAGTTAAAAATTGTGCATCTTCTGGGTGGATCATCGCTCATCTCCGCTTTGTCAGATTCCAGAAGCAGTCCAAAGGGACTACTTGCTCGGACAATAAACTTCTCCACCCCTCCGGAGTTGACTATTCAACTTTTGATCAGTGGAAGAGAATAATTCTGGGGGAGTGGAGGAGATGTTCGTAATGCCACTGTTTAACCTCTAGAGCAGAGTGGGGACCACGCTAGCTGGCGAGTTTTCCCCGTCGGAACTATGATTCACAAAAGATATAAAATTTAAAATTTGGAAGGTAACCCATGTCCTCCCCCCTCTCATGTCCACCACCTCAACCTCCATTGTTGAATCTTGTCATGAGACGTGTCCATCCTCCATGATGTCATCATTGACGTCACCCAACCATTGGCCCCACTTTTAATAAAAAGTCCCCCCCATCCCCCCACTCGAATTTTTAAATTTTCTTTATTGCTTCCCAGTACTCCTCCCACCTGTAACTTGCTCAGAATGTCATTTGCACATCTCGTTGTCTTGACAGATCATCCCAGTGTCGTTTTCGTCCTCCTCTGCGACGACTGGGTAACCTGCTCACCTGTACTCTGTGTTTTTCACAGGATAATAATTTAAAATAAAGAAACGATAGCCTCGAGGTCCTCCAAAATCCCTAAGGCTCCAAAAACATGCGAGCCCAAACCTTCATCAAGCCTTGAGCCCCTCATGGACCAGGAAGCACAAATTGCAGACCCAACCTACTCCTACAACCTAGCCAACCTCTAAGTCGACCTATTTGACAAGTATGTCAGGGGGAAATACCCATTTTGAGTGGTGGACTCAAGGTTGTACTACAATATTTCACCCTTCGTGCATTACTTCCCAGATTTTGTCTCCTGGTTGGCAACGACCTATGTCGACGAAAACAACTACTTTATTTCCTCCCAGGGAGTCAAAATCCTAGAAATCACCCCAATAATGATTCAGGGATCATTGATGATCCTTCCCCCCCTGACCTTTTGCATTTCACTGACACCATCCTGATGTATTATTATTCTACTCTCCCAGCCACTGAGAAACAAGCCTTCTTGCAAATGATCCTAGCTCCTAGGCTAGATACCTTGCCTATTGCTGACAGTTTCCCCATCACCCTCTATGCAAAGCCCATCCAAGCTATCTTGTCCATTATTAATAATATGTTGGGAGAAGAAGATGACAATGTAGCCAATAAATCTTCCTTTGGCTTCCTTAAGCAAATGTTGCAACCTAGTTGTGTGCTTCATATCCCAACTTACTTAGTTGAAGCCATTGGGTTCCAGATGCATCACTTCTCTAACACTTCATACTTCATATACTACTCCTTGTCGTTTTATCTTTTTGTATACTCTCATGTTGAAGAATTTGAATGTATGGGCCTAAACTTGGTCTCTAGGGACAAGAAGAGAAACTCAATTTTATATTCGGGTGTGGTTATTAGAAAAATACCATACTCTTAGAACTATTCACCATTCATATCCACCTATATGGCCATTTCCTATAGGATCATTCATGGTGTACCTCTTCCCAAAGTTCTCCCCCAATAGAAATAACTCCTTCAGCTCAGTAAGAACACCAAGGAATGGGACTGGAATTTATTTGAAGACCACACAGAGATTAGAATCTATGGGTGTGAACATCCCCCTACCAGCTACTTGTTTTCATGCCTATGAGGATATTTTCTTTAGAATTCGTTAGGCATATACAGACCAAATTCACTTTGTCCTTGCAAAGAAGGGACATATGTTCAAATTGGGAATGCCTATGGGACCTTTTGTTGTTAATACCAAGGAAGCCTTTGAGATAGTTGAAGCCTTGCTCAAAGAGATGAAATTTTGCCTAGGAGAGATTTGGCACTATGACCCTCATGATGTCATTGCTCAAAGGAGAGAAAATATAAAGGCTTCGATTTATTTGCATGAGTCTAAACTTGAGGTAGAATGGAAAGCTAACATTGAATAATGGCCTCTTGACACAAAGATGGAGATTGAGACTCAGAATGATAAAGGAAAATCACAAAATAGGCTCATGGGTTAGGTTGGAGATACTAAGATGGTAGAGGCATCCTCTTCTAAAAAGGCTAAGACTCAGGAAGCAAAGGAAGAATATTTGGAAACGAGACTAGTGGAGAAAGGTCCAAACCAACCAAGTTTTCATGTCTCATTGGAAGATCTGTCACAGTCCACTTCCTCATCTTCTTCACACGCATTTTTCTTAGGTACAACTTCAAGTACATCAGTCACAGGATCAATTTGGTCTGAATTCAAGTCCATTGAATAAATAAATAAGATACTGAGAGAGGAGATGCAACAGCAAGTGGCATCTCATTCAGCCCCTTATCACACCAGGTTTTTGGCTACAATGGATCTGGAGAAGAACAAAATGAAATTATCCTTTTAGCATCCTTGAGCCCAGTCTTTTCCTTCAGGTTCACAATTCAAAACTATGGATGTGTCTTTGGATATGGCAAGTGTTCCCCTCCCAGATAAAATCAATTTCCATGGGCAAGATGGGGAAATGTTATACTGTGAGCTGAATAAAAACTCCTTGACCATAAAAAAGGTAGAAACACCACTAGAGAAATTTTCACACAAGTTGAACCAAGATAAATCTAACTCTCGTGCTCTTCACATACATAATGAAAAATTCAAGGAGATGGTGGTGAAACTTGGGGTGAATCCTAAGGACATGTCATCTATCGAGACTCTGCTCAAGGGTTCTCAAACAAAGATTTAAGAGCTAAGGCATAAGCTAAAAGTGTCAGGTAGCGAGCATGTCCAGTCCAAAGAGCTAATGCAGGTAGAAGCAAAAAAAAAGAGATCCTGACCAATGAGATCATTGACAAGAACAATGAGTTCATAGCCCTCAAGCAGTAGATAGTTGAGCTACAACAGAAGATTGACTCACATATATGTGCAGTAATCATCCCAAAAATCCTACTGAAGATCTAACCAAGACCCTTACTATACTTTAGCTTTCAGAAGAGGAACTAAAAAAGGTACAAAGAGATCTAGAAGCTACCCAGAAAAACTTAGCCTGAAAGGAGAAACAAGTAGAGGCCAACAAGACTAATGTTGAGATCCTCAGTAGAGATCTACTGGAAGCTAAAAAAGAGATGTTGGAGCTGAAGTGTAAGTTAAAAGGGAACATGTCACTATTACAGGCTAAACAACTAGTGTGGGATGAGATTAATGAAGAAATGCACAAGAACTGGGAATTCATAACCATGATGCATTAGCATAAAATAGTTGTTAAAGACTTTGAGTACTCCATCTTATCAGCTAAGGAGGATGGGATATATAATTCCCAGATTGTTCAAAATTTCATCAGGTTCATGAATGAGAGTCCACCTAGTGAGTTGAGGCCTATTTATGTGGTAGATAGAGTGGGGTCCATCATGGAGATCACTAAGATGATCCGAAAGGAGGAAGCCAAAGTAAAAGTTGAATAATGTTTGGGGCTAATGGTAAGGAAGGTAGATGCTTTCAATTAGGAATTTGAAGCACTGATAAGGGAAAGGTTTCCTAGCTATTAGGAATTGGGTGAGCTAAACCCTTGGAATCAATACAAACAACGACTGGTAGAGGCCAAAAGCAGAGTAGACTCCTCCCACAAGAAGACTTCCACTCTGAAGGGAAAAACAATGGTCAGTTATCTCAAGAAGGACTTCAAGTTGCTTGGGTTGATAAAAATGCTATTCAAGACCAAGCTAGACTATTTAGTCCTAACCAATTTGAATATAACACATTAAATTTTCTTCTAGTTTCCTCACTCAAATTCGGTATTGTGGCAGAGGTGTCAGCAACTCATTGATCCACTCGTGCTCTAGATCATCAACCCCATGATGCAGCCTCCACCTCCTTCCTAGAAACACTAAAAATATTGTAGATTGTGTCAATCATGACACTTTTACTTTTACTTCTATGTAAATATTTTATTTCCCAGTCAATTACATTTTCTGTTGCAAACATCTCTGCTATGGGGAACACTTAATTTTGACATGATGACTCTCTATTAAAAAATCAAGAAAGGATATTTTTTGTAATGGGCTCTCCTTAAGAGGCCCTATAAATATAGTGAAATTATATTCTAAGAGGGTTTAGAACTTTTTTGAAAATTTTCTTTCCAATAGAGAAGTGTTGTGCATTGTTGATGTATCATTTTTCTGTTAAGATTAATACAAGTTTTTGGCAATTTCGTCTCACCTGAGTTTATAATATGTGTTTTGGCTATGTTACCTTCATATGTGTTCCATTTTCTTCTTAGATTATATCTTAAATAGTTGTTGGATGTTTTTCTCATGAATGTATGGATTCATTGAAGTCAAATATTGATGTATAACACCTATATGGACATGGAAATTAAATCCTTAAAGTGCATACTATGTATCTTTGATCCCATTCTCCATCTTATCTTAACTCATTTCAATCTGATTTTTACTACATAGGATTCTTAAAGATAAGCTATGTTTATTGAATTTCCTTATGGTTTAACTCTTCTATTCCATTTACTACAATGGTTTAATAAATTATAGATCTAGGTGATGAAGGTCGTCATATGTTTGCATTGATGTTTCTGTGAGTTAATTTTTCATTTGATTGTTATACATTTCCTCTGGAGGAGGGTTCTGAATCACTTATTTTCCATGATATATTAAATACTGAGTGTGTGTGATAGCTTCTGCAAATTTGCAAGCACTCATCTAGGATGTCCTAGCACTGGTCTTTCCTCCAACCTGGGGTTGTCTCTAGGAGGTTGATTCCAGCCACAACACTACCCTTATGATGTTGTGACCAAAGTTAGGTTTTGATGCATTTGGGGTGATTGGAGGCACACTTTGTGACAAAGGAAGGACAAGTGAACAACTTGGAGGAGCTCTTCTACAAGACCAAAACCTATTTATGGTTGTAACTCACTCCATTTATATCAATAAAAAGAGTTCTTTGTTTTCCTATATGTGATGTCATTATTTCATATATTTCAATACCATGTTGATCTATTGAATAAAGTATATAGATGATGCTACATAAATCTCGTAGTTTCTTGGCTTTTGTTATCTGGTTGTGCAGGTTATAATTTTGGCAGCTGACGCTAGGATAGGAGCATTCAAGCCAAATAAGGAACGAAACATATGAAAAATTCCAACTAGTTTTCTTTCCCTCGTCTACTTACTTTAAGGAAAACATTGGGTCCTTTGTCATTATGTTGTTCTAGGTTAGCCACCAGACCTAGGGGAGATATTTTTGTGCGTAGTCATAAATCTCGCATAACAAAGAGGAGGCTAAACAACTCCCCTTACCAGGAATCCAAGGAACATACCTCCACCAAAGTTGTCAAGGGAATCTATAGAAAACCATCTCCACCCTCCATTATTACAGGGAATCTAGAGATTATTGTCCTCACCAGAGAGATATTATTACCAAACCTCCCAATGCACAACCGAGTGTTTTCGCTGCTCCTAAGTTGCTTTCCAGTAGTAGTACAACATTATCTACTCCCTTTTTTTTCTTCTTTTTCATCTTCCTCAAAGGTTCTCCTCTTATTCTTGTTCAACAGTGCTCTCCTGCATTCTTTTTTTTTCTCTGCATTAGAATTGTCTCCCTTAATGTGTGAGAATTCCCTTAGAGAATGTTGTCCCATGGTCTCTCCTTCATTGCATAGTTGCAACCGTTTAGGTTGTGTGGGAAGACATTTTTTGTTATCTCCCTCTAGCTTGGTCACGGTGGTTTTTTCTTCACATGGTCATGGGAATGATGTTGTTTCAGCTCCTCCCCCCACCCCCCCCCCCTTATTACGCTTTCCTGTTAGTTGACTCCAATTGTCCCAACTACCAATGCATCCCATCATCCATAAATTTTATCATTTCTATGTTGAATTTTATCCAAGTCAAGAATGGTTAATTTGTCCTCTTTCCTAGCCCCCTTAAATTGATATGATCAACCCAATTTAAAGCACACCTGACATCCATTCATGGTTATCATAAAACAAGTCAATCTTCCCTCAATCTCAAGCAAACTCCTTCCTCAAAGTCTAGAATCCATATCTTAATTCTCATCCCTTTTTAATTATAATCAAGGTATATGAAATATTTACAATGAAGGGTATTTAGCCTAGGGATGTCACAAACCCCTCCCCCTTGGGGGAATACTATCCTCGTTAATCTAATCCTTAACACAACTGAAAAACATGCTAAAGCATTGTGCGCTTTATAATGCAGCTCACTTAAAATTAAATATATATATATATATATATATATATATAGTTTTCTTTCTTAAAAACTAAGTAAACATGAAAATTTTTCTTGGATCAACCACTCTCTGTGGCTCCTTTGCAGTTTTCTTGCTGTTGTTGCAGCACCTAATTTCAACTTGCTATCTTGGATTTTCCTAAAGTGTTTATTTACTCCATCTTCCAACGTTGCTTTCCTTAGCACTCCATATTCCTTCAACTAATTGTTCGCGGCCCATTTCTCCCAAAACACCCCCGATGTGCTTCTAATTCTAATCATCCATGCTCATAACCCTTTAAAAAATAATATCATTTTCAGACATCTCCTTCTTTGCTTCCTATTCCCTTGGGAAATTTGATCCCCCTATCGTGTAGTCACTCACCTTACAAGTTCATACACCCCATTCTCTACTACTCATTCCCTTGGGCGATCCATTCCCTAGAAAGGCTTTTTAGCATCGGAAGGATTTCATAACCAAGGCAAGTCCCTACCACAACATTTTCATATCGGTCATCGCATGCTTCATGGAAATTAGTTGGCACCATTGGGTGCTCGTATTCCACAGTGGCCTTGTTCCTCAAACCTCTTACCAACTTCTTGTTGCGTGCTTTAATTCTTTGGTCAATCTTGCAACTAGCTCCATCCACCCAAACTGCACAATTATGTGCTTTCCTACATCACAACACACATATATCTTCATGAGTTTCATCATAAATAAATTGAAAGCATTTAAATCATACCTCATTAATAATTTATCCATGAGCTAACATTTGAAATTTTATTTTGATTCCCATCACAACAAGTTAAATTAGATCATAGATCAAATCATGTTCCTAGTTTCTGAATTTCATGAAATCAAATGAAATATTGATACTTGACCTTTACTCTTCCCATACACACACTAGATTGTTTTCCCTACCTAGTAAGGATATAGTAGCCTTTTCTCTTCATGTACACACATTGGATCGGTTACCCAACCCAGAAAGAATCTTGTGCCTTCTCTTCTCTTCAAACTCGTACACACACTAGATCGGTTTCCAAACTTGACAAGCATCTAGTTCCTTCCCTTCTCTTCTCTTCGACTCCCACACATTGGATCTATTTCCAAACACGGAAATCACCCAATGGTGGATATATATAAAATAATCAAACAAGGCCCCCCATCTAACTCTCTTCCCTATGAGTGTGGCCACTACCAATCTTGGTAGTTTCTATCAACAAAAATATCATTTACCTTCACAACTTTTTATCATTGAAACTTCCACATCACATTTATACGAAACATAAACACAACATAGAGGCTAATATAGTCCCATACCTTCTTGTCCCAACCACTAATTTAAAAATCGGCTGAATCAACTCCGAAATGGCTTAGTCAAACCAAGTCATTGCATGACTGGGTCGACTCGGTGGTCAGCTCAGTTTGTCTGGCCGAGTTGTTACCAAGTCGGGCGAGTCAGTTACCGACTCAAACGGCTCGGTGGGAGCGGCCATAAAGTTCATTTTTGTTTTCCAACATGGGTTTTTGGGGACCCCAAAGCCCATTCTAATGTTCCTTTGGGTTCTTTAGGGTCCATTTCCCTCTCCCAAACCCTATAAAACCTACCCAACCCCTCTCATTTCCTCACAGCCATCTCATTGCATTTGAGTGAGAATTTGTGAGGAGTTTGTGAGGAGTTGTGGAGTTTGTTTTTGGAGCAGCAGTGAGAAGTCTTGGGAAAGTATTAGAGAAAGAGTGAGGAGCTTCTTGGGAAGCCATTGGAGCAACATTGAGGAGTTGGTTTTCTGGAGCAACTTTGAGGAGGCATTTTGTGCTTAGAGGCATTTTTTTTCACTTCTAAAAATCTAGTTTTTCTTATTTATTTTTTTTGTGCAAATCTAGAAATTGAAAAGAGTGTTTTTTGTGAAAGAAATGAACATTGAAGCAATGCTATTTTATTTTTTTCATTTTCATATTTTTTCCTTTCATTTCTAAGTCAAAAAATGGCACCTAGAGTGAAAGATGTTGCTTGGGCATATGTTGAAATAGTTGATAGTCAAATGCATTGCAAATTTTTCCATAGAAAAATTAAGGATGGTCCTAGGGGAATTAATAGGCTGAAACAACACTTGGCAGGGATTATAGACCAAATTACTCCATGTGAATCACCACAAATTGGGGAGATTATAAAGTATTTGTTAAATAGATTTGAGAAGTTTAAAGAATAATAGGCTAGGCAAAAAGAAATAGAGGTTGAAATTGGGAGGAAGAGTACACAAAAAATGATGGCTACTTATGCATCCAACCCCTTCCGATATGTTCCTCCCTCTTTGGAGTCTCTTCAATAAAAGGGTAAGGGTAAAATGAAAAATAAGGGTGATATGAATATCAAAAGTTATTTCACTATGACACCCTCCTCTCCATCAGATGCACATGGTCCTAAAGCTAGTAGAAATTTGCATCCCACCTTAGATGACCATTGGAAGAAAGAATTGATGGAGACTGCTTGTGATTACATATGTAGATGGTGGTATGATGTTGATATCCCCTTCAATGCTTCCCGTTCACCATATTATGAACCTATGTTTGATGCCATATTTGTTGCTAGAAAAGGCTTTAGAGGCCCTATTATGCATGAGATAAGGGGGTATCATTTGCAGAAAGAAATTTCCTCCATTAATGAGTATTTGAAAGTTTTCAAAGACTCATGGGCAAGAACAGGATGTAAAATCATGTCAAATGGATGGACTGATCAAAGGAACTATACCATCATAAACTTTCTTATCTTCTGCCCACAAGGAAACATGTTTCTAAAGTCAGTTGATGCATCTGATAAGGTGAAAGATGGACAATTGTTGTTTCAAATATTGGATGAGGTCGTTGAGGAGGTGGGGGTGGTTAATGTTGTTCAAGTCATCAAGGATAATTCCTCTAACTATGCTCTTGTTGGTAAACTATTAGAGGAAAAACACAAAACCATCTTTTGGACCCATGTGATGCACATTGCATAGACCTCGTGCTTGAGGATATTAGCAAATTAGATGGGGTCAAAAACACTATAGATCATGCCAAAAGTAGAAAAAAAAAATTATCTACAATCATTCATGGATTTTGAGCCTTATGAGGAGACACACAGGGGATAGGGATATTATTAGGCCTGCCATCACTAGATTTGCTACTCATTTTTTTACATTGCAATCTATGCTTTCACAACATAGAAACTTGCAAAAGATATTTTTCAGTGATGAATGGAATCAAAGCCAGTGGTCTCTCAAACAAGAAGGCAAAGAATTCAAAAAGAAAGTTAATGAAGAAATATTTTGGAGAAAGACAAAAGAGATTGTGAAGGTTGATGAGCCATTGGTTAAGGTGTTGCGGTTGGTGGATGGGGAAAGATTGGCTATGGGCTTCATTTATGAGGCTATGGATCAAGAAAAGGAGAAAATGAAGAGGGCATACAAGGATAAAGTGGCTAAGTATGGGCCCATTTGGGCAATCATTGATGAAAGATGGAATAATCAACTCCATCGCCCTATACATGTAGTTGGGTATTTTTTGAAACCACAGTATCATTATAAAGCTCAGGTGGCAGGAGCTTTGAGTGGGGAGGTTAGAGATGGATTGATTGACTGCATTTATCGCATGATCCCATTAGAGTGTGATCAGCTGGATATACACCAACATATCACAACCTTCAGCAAAGCCACAGGTACCTTTGGGAAGAACCTAGCAGAGATTGCAAGGGAAGCAGATGAGCCAGGTAAACAAAAATTTCAATTTTCAAATTCTTAAAGTTAATACTTATTTTGTTAAATTGTTTATAATTTTAAAGTTGGATATAATTTGTCGAGATAACTCATTACACTACTATTTTTTTTGCAGCACAATGGTGGGAGGATTTTGGTAGTCATTGTCCTCAATTGCAAAAGTTTGCAATTTGTATTTTGATTCAAACTTGTAGTGCTATTGGGTGTGAGCGCAATTGGTCTGTCTTTGAGAGGATTCGCACAAAGAAGAGAAACCATTTCGATCAAAAACAGTTAAATGATATAGTCTATGTCCAATACAACCTTTGACTCAGATGTAACTAATTTATGAACAAAAGACCTGATTCAGATCCCATTGTGTTGGAAGATATTAATCCAACATCAGATTGGGTAGTGGAGAGTCATCCAACAGAGTTTGATTCTAATGAGGATCTTGATTTGGATTTACAAACAGTGGCATCACTTGAACAAAATGTTCAGTTAAATGCAGATCCACTTGTACCAGCCTCCGGCCCAGTCCCAAGTCCTACAGTTGTAGGCGCTTCCTCTGCTCAGCCACGACAGAAGTGCATATCTCGTCTATCTCAGCGTGCATCTATTGCACAACCTGCTAGTGCTACCACTTCTACAGTTGTAGTTGGAGTTGATGATGAGGAGGATCCATGGGTTTCCATGTCTAACTCTGGTTCATAGGTTGGGCTAGATGATTTTGGCTCCTCTAGTAGTAGCCAGTAGTATTGGTTAGTGGTGACTAGTGATGTTTCACAATTTACTTTTGTTGTAGAGGCCATTTCTAGCCTCTTTGGTTATGTGTTTTTGTTTTGATCTCTATATCATCATCATGTATGTATTGGACAGTGCACTGGGTGCAATTTTGATATAACTGATATATTTATGAGCCTACTTTGATCATATGTTGTCTTCTATCTATATTCTAAAGCTTTGTGTTTGGAAACATGAATGAAAATCTTTAAAATTATGTTTTTTTTTTTTAAAATAAATATTTAATGTATTTTTTACAATGACCGAGTCATTGAAATCAAACTGGGTCGAGTCGATATTGAGTCAAAGTCAGAGTCGGAGTCGACCCTCAGCCATTTCTGAGTCAAAGTTGGAGTTTTAAAACATTGGTCCCAACACATTGCACAATATACAGGCCCAGACAGTCTCATACCTACCTATCCTAATACATTACACAACACACACACATACACATGGCACAATTCAATGTATACACATATACACATGTACCATACATACACGTATACACATGATACAAAACATGCACATATACATGACAACATAACTTCCTTGTCATCATAACTCCCAAGCTCATGCAACACTCAATCCCAGGTGGTCTACCTATCCCAATATCATTAGAGGAAACCCCCAATCTGAGTGGTCTACCTATATGTATCATAAATGATAGCATATATATTCTTCCCATGCTTTGTTGCATGCATACACAACCCAAATTTGGGTTTGGGGTTGCTTTAACTTGTTTATGCTTGTCCCAGCATGCCGCAAATCACACTTTTTTCATTCTATTGATATATCCTTTAGAATTCCTTGTTCATAATACAATAATGGGAATAATATAAGAATCATATTCACATGACATTAAAGCCATAGATTAGCTAAGGCTCCTTTTTCCCAATTGATTCATCACACAATCGGAAATATTACATTCCATCCACATTTACATTAAATAAATATAAACCATCATTCTTCCACAAGAATGACTCCTGATAAAACTTGTCAGTCACAATGGCATTCATATATGTATATAAACATTGGCATGATCATGAACATATCACATATTTACATATGTACATTGAGTTAAGGTCAAGAGATGTTCCAAGGATTCTGATTCTCATTTACACAGTATGCACCAGGTAGGCCCAAAAATAGCTCTGTGAGTAAGATGTTCCCTCGTGGGCACTATGTCTTTTAAAATGCACCAGAAGAATAGTCTAGTGCTCGGAGGTGCCGTAACCTTCGAATTGTGATGCCACCAATTCAATGTCTGATCTGGTTGCTTGTGATGTATCAGAGAGCTATAACCTGACTTTGGGGAATAAATTCCATTTTCTGCCAAACACCACACTAATTCATCAGGTCCCTCTTTTATCCTGATGTGGGATTCCAATAGAGCTTGGATATATTCATTCCATTCCTGGTGCCATCGAGGGGGAAGGCCAATGTGCTGTGCCGATTTCCAAGCTTGTGAAAATATATTCGAATTTTGTTGGTTTGCAATGTGCGCGAAAACCTTGATCTCATGTGCATTTAGATATGTGATGAGGTCTCTGGATAGTAGGTGTCTTCCTCCACAGCCAATCCACGGATCCAGCCCAATCCTGCCCAGGGAGCCATCGTTGATGCGCCACACCAGATTGTCTCTTATATGGGGGAGTGAGTGGAGCAATGCCTTCCATACAGATGAACTGCCCATCGATGGCCATGTGGGACAACGAGCCCAGTCCAGCAAGTTCTGTGGCCAGATATATTTATGGTATGAGATTTGAGTCCATAGATTCTGGCTTGTCAACAAGGTCCAGCCCATTTTAGCAGCTAAGGCTTGGGCAAATAGGGAGAGGTCTTTCAGTCCCCATCCTCCCCATTTCCTTGGCAATGCAATTTTATGCTAGATGATCCATGCAAATAATCTTTTATCCTGATTCCCATTCCAAAGATATATGTTGCATAATTGTTTCAATCAGGATAGAATATTCCTGGGAATCCATGCAAGTGTCATCCAGTAAACTGGTGTAGCTTCCAGGACCGATTTGATAAGCACCAATCTTCCCACCCTCGATAAATATCTATGACTCCAGATGGATAGTCTCTTCTCCAGTTTTGTGACCAGCCAGACCCAATCTGCGATTCTGTGGCATGTAGGTTTTAGCCAATATCCCATATATTTGAGGCCTCTATCCAGGGGGTGGATACAATAAGGAAATACCTGGTGAGCAAATTGAGATTCAAGAGCAGAGGTACAAGAAAAGGTAATGGTGGATTTGGATTGGTTGGCAAGCATACCAGTAGCAAACGAGAAGAGAAGGAGAATCCTGGAAAAAGATCTGGAGTCCCGAATGCCACCATCAAGCAAAATAAGCACATCGTCCACAAATAGGAGATGTGTGAGGAAGCGGTCCTCAGTGATCTTGAGGCCACAAATATCTCCATCCCTTTTGGCAGATGCAATCAAACGACTTAAACCCTCCATGACAATAAGGAATAGAAGTGGAGATAGAGGGAAACCTTGTCTAAGCCCTCTTTCAGAGTTAAAGAAGTGAGAGGCCAAGCCATTGATAAGGACACTGAAGGAGGAAGTGGTAATGCAGGCCATAATCCAAGTGATGTAATTGTCAGGGAAGCCCAAATGAATCAGCAACATCTTAATATACAGCCAGCTGACCCGGTCAAATTCTTTGGACAAGTCAATCTTGAGAATGATACTTTTAAGGCGCTTGGTCCAGATGGAGTGGATGGCTTCCTGTGCCGATCCAATGGCTTCATGGATTTGTCTGGATTCGAGGAAAGCGAATTGTTGAGGAGCAATATGCTTGGAGAGGATCGGCCTGAGTCTGTTTGCAATTATCTTAGAAATAATATTATATAGACAATTGCATAAGGAAATAGGCCTATAATTATCAAAAGAGGATGGGGAATCAGACTTTGGAATGAGGGCGATGAAGGTCGAGTTGATGGCATGGTATAGGGAATCCGAAGTTCTGCTCTCTTCCACGACATTCAATAGGTCCTGCCCCAGCAACTCATAAAATGCCAGGTAGAATTCAATGGTCCAACCATCCAAGCCTGGACTCTTATCTTTTTTGAACCATTTTAGCGTGCCTTTGAGTTCACCGGAGTTGACTGGTTGAAAGAGTTCTTCTGCATCATCCTCATTGAAAAACCTTGGGAAGTTTCCTGCCACATTTATAATATCAGACAGATTTGCTTCGCGAGGACATTTGTAAAGGTTTCTGAAATGTGAAGTACCAAGGTGGGCTAGCTTGTTGAAGGTATCGGCACAGCCTCCCTCTGGCATAGGAAGATTCCAGATGATGTTAGATACCTTTCGTCCCTTGGCATAATTTTGAAAGAACCTCGTATTGTCGTCCCCAGATTTTAACCATATAGTTGTACTTCTCAACCTCTGAGATTCCTCGCGCCCCTTTAGGATGTTGACCTTCTGCTTTTCAAGCTCAATCAGTCTGTCCTTTGCCTCTGCAGAGATGAATCCCAAACTTTGCTCATCAAGTAAATTGCTCATCTCAACTTCATTATTGGTGAGCTGTGAGGTTTCTCGTGAGAGTTTCTCCCTAGCCCAATTCATAGAGAGGTGTTTAATCTCAGAGAGATTATTGCAAAATCCTTTTGTGAAGGACTCTACTTAGTTAATAGGGTGCAATCCAAAATTCGGAAACCATCTTGATGTACGCAGGGTCACTCAGCCAGACATGGTTGAATTTGAATGGGGCTTTCAGCTTTTTGAAAGGCCCCTAGATTTCTAGATAAATTGGGGCATGATCCGATACACCTCCCGAACCCACCCATTGTTTGTAGTGATGCAACTACTGAAGGAGTGGTCCTTTCATTAAGAATATGTCCAGTCTACGAGCCAATGTTGCATCACCCACCCTTTTGTTCCTCCAAGTGGGCATCGGCTTGTGCATGGGGACATCTATAAAATTGGTCTGTTCCAGCAGATTGATCATATGGTTAGTGATAACATCAATTTGAGCCGCAGACCCCCATGATTCTCTGAATCCCAATGAAAAATTTAGATCCCCTCCGATTATAGTATGTTCTGAGTCTAGAAGGGAGAGGTTTAGAAACTGCTACCAAAATTGTTCCCTATGCTGACAGGGTCCATACACATTTACAATCCTGAGGATCATACCAAGCTCAGTAGAGAAAATATCTAGCCCCAAGTATCCCACTCCCCCCCATGATGCATCAACCCGAATGGATCGAGGGTTGATTCCAATAGCCAGACCCCCAGATCTCCCTGCAGCATCTAGGGAAACAAATGTCCAGTTCGGGATCATAGATTGAAGAGAGTGGGAGATTTGATCAGCCATACCCAGAGTTTCTTGGAGCATAATAATGTCAATCGGTTCGGTCTCAATGAGTCTCCTCAAGGCTAGTTTCTTAGAGGCACTAGCCAAACCTCTGCAATTAAAAGACAAACACTTCATGGAGGGACACCGCGTGGGGTATGTCCTGCTCTAAGGACCCAATCAATAGTGGATTGGCGACCAGAAGCAACCTCCTCCCCATCCCTCCTAATTTCCTTGGAGAGATCTGACTTCCTACCCCTAGATGACAGGGGGATGGCATTAGGCAACATAAGAACAAGACCAGTCTGGCTGACTCGAAAATCCTTGGAGTGGGATCTGGAGCGAAGGAAATAATTATGAGGGGGTGACAGCCCAGAGGATGACGGTGATACAGAAGAAGAGGAGGGAGCGGGCATTGAGGGGGCTGAAGTGACAATGAGAGGAGGGGTAGACATGATACATTGTGCCATTGAAGTCTGAATCGATGAGCCTACCATATAAGGGGAAAAATCAATAGATGAGAGAGGAGGGTTCAGAGAGATACTCGAAGCATTCGCAACTTCTGTGGTAGAGCAGGCCCTGGTCAGTGGTGGCGAAGACTGTCTGAATCCTCTATTCACTGACGTGGATGTTGGAGATATAACTGTTGGTACTGGACCTGAGGACGAGGGGCGCAAACCGACCAGAGAATTAGCCCTGGAAGGTGCAGGCATGATTTTAGGTGAGTCCTCAGATTTCTGATTGAGAGGGCATTCTTTGAAGAGATGCCCTACCTTGTGACATCATCTACAGTGAAATGGCACCCCTTCATAGTCCAAGATCTGGACTCTGATATACTTCCCCCACTGTAGAGTAATCTTTTCTTCCAAACCCTCACGAGTATGCAAGTGGACCAAAATGCGAGCAAGGGTTCAGTTTTTGGACTCCACAAAGGTGCGGTCATGATCTAAATAAGTACCCAGAGCATTGCCAATCCTGATAAAAACCTCCTCACTCCAGAACTACAATGGAAGCCCTTGCAAGTGTACCCAAACCGGACCTGCCCCAATTTGTTCACGTTTAGGATCGAATAAAGGGCTCCACTGTTTGAGAAGGACCGGGGCCATCTCGATGTGCCAGTACCAAGTCCGTGTAGTTTTCCTTTGCAAAATGTAGGGATAACCACCCCCTGGGAAAAACATGAACCTCTGGTAGTTCTATCAATAGCCCTCCCCAAATCTCCTTCACCCACTGAGTCAGCCTATTGGCTGAATATGCCCGACCAGGCACATGTCCAACCAGCACTGTGCATGCCATGATAGCAAATTCACCAATAGCCAAGGTTTCACCAAATCTGATGGTGATATCCTTTGAGGTTGCCTTGACGCACTTAGTCTTCCTTTTGCTGGTGCGAGGAGCCAATGGGTGGTCCACCAGAGGGTTTGGGACGCCTTCCGGTGGATATTGTTTTGCCGATCGAACCTTAACCAAAAGGGTCTCGAAACAGCCAGATGGTCGAGCACCCGAGCAGGGGGGCTGTTGGGCAGCAACGGTAACCAGGATGTCAGCAAAGGGAATAGTGAATAAAGATGAAAGAGGGTCAAAGGAGGGTGAGGGGGGGTATGCGAGGATAAGATGTGGAGTGTGCCCAGCGAAAGAGGAGGGACAACAAAGCCTGGAGAATCCACAGACAGTCACCTGGAGGGGAGGGGAACAGAGCAGTGCCAAGGAAGGGAGACGACAGGTGAGGACAAGGGTGGATTCGGGGCAGATAGCGAAATAGAGGAGTCAAACGGCAGAGAGCATGAGAAACTAGGGTTACCAAAGATAACGTAGTCGGGGAAAGGCTCCTCGGAATAATCCATCGCTTCAACCTCCATGTTGTCCCCCATATTCCAGCCAGAGGTTAGTCTGAAAGCAACAGGTGTGTGAACAGAGATGGCAGGGTGAACAGAGCGCGGCGCCGGAACAGAAACGACAGTCTGCAGTAAATAGTAAACCCTAGGGTTTTACCCTAGCCCTACACGGACGACCTCCATTCTCTACCTATATATATATATATATGCTTCTTTCCAAGGCTCATAGAAACCTTGAAGTCTTACTTTCCCCAAGATAATATAGATGGAATTATTTTCCAATGCATATTCACATTTTTCAAGGAGCTTAAGGGAATGCTCCCTCCTCTTTCTCAGGATTTTTCATTACTAATTCATGTCCCTAGGGTTTGTAGGGTTTAGTTTCTTTCTTTTACTATTACGCAATCTTCCTATGTGTTGTGACGTACATTCATTTGTTAGTGTATTAATGAAATAAAAATACATATTCCAGTGGTCCTCTTACCAAGTTAAATTAAACATGTTTCCCTGCAACTATTCACAAATCCTTAAAATTCTTATCAGCCATAGTTACCATCATGCTACTACAAATGTTAGAATTCAATTCTTGATCCACACTAATAATGTAATTAAAATAAGTCTCTTTGTTGAGACCACCATTACCATATTTGAATCGCATTCTAAGCACTTCATAAGAATTTGGCCTTCTTGTTAAGGCCAACAGTTGTGGCATATGCAACCTAAATGGGGTCAGTGTGGAACCAGATGTATCTATCATACTCATATTTTTTCAAATTTAAAAAATGAATCATAGGACCTACATGTGGTCTTAAGTTAACACATAACCATTCCATTACAATGTTACACCCAACATTCACTTGCACACGCAAGCAATCAAAATACAGTCCATTATCGTAGTGTTATAACTAATACGTAAAACAAGCATTCAAATCCCTTAACTCTCTAATAGACTCACAAAAATTACACCTCTAATTCATTGAGGATATTTGTCATATAACATACAAACCATGGGATTCTTCCATCCAATCAGCATATACATATACATATACAGATACATATACATATACATATATCCAAGCAACACATGGGTTTCCCCACCCCTCATATCATATGAGCATTCGCATGTGCATTCATCCCAAGTGTGTAAGAACACACCACTCAAACATTCATGTGCAAAACTATGCAGGTATTTTTGAAAAACTAAAGAAATAACAAGCATCCATGGTCACAACTATATACTTTCCAAACCTCCAATATGCATAACAACAAACACATGCTATACCATTACATTTTTCAATAAAATCAATCATACCAGAACATCCTTGAAACCAACATACAAATCATAATCAAGTGTTATAAATAGCATGCAATCATATCCACATTCAGCTACAACACTCAGAGATAGAGCTCCACCCTAGCTCTAAAGGTCCAAGGATTGGACCTACTACTCTGTTAATTTTGTAACAAGGCACCAACTTATTACCAAAGGTCTAGGGTCGAATCTATGTCCACATTTCTTTTGTGATAGATCTCATCCAGTCCAAGTGTTGAACCAAGAATCTCTTATACCACTCTATAACATACCCCCTACTATCTCTAGCCCCTACTACAGGTAGAAGGAGGCAGTTATTTTCACGACCCGACCTCCAAAGTTAAGTTATAGAAATGGGGTGTATTTTCAAACTTTTTCAACCCTCTCAAAACTTAAAATAATGACATCATTGTGTTTATCTCATTGAGACCTTTCTAATTATATAAAATTTGTTTCAATCTGACTCCCGAATCAAAAGATACGGCCATGCAAAGTTTGGCCTCTCAAGTCTCGCCACATCATTTGACCTACCACATGGCACCTACATGATCCCCACATGGGAATCCTTGTCATTTCCTGCATGGTAGTCATTGACCCATTCATGATTGGTGTTGTGTTATATCAGTTGTCGACCTGTTCGTGTCATGTTATGACTTTACACAACTTTGGCTCATGACCAGTTTTGTGTTATATTAGTTGTCGAACTATTCATGTCGTGTTATGATTTTACACAACCCTAGCTCATAACATATATATATATATATATATATAATATATATATATATATATAATATATATAATATATATATATATAATATATATATATATATATATATATATATTATATATAGATATATAAGTCATGCAAGCTCTTCTTTTCAGATCACCCCGAAGATAAAATCCTAGCAAGATCTAAACTAACCTTCGCTTGGAACTTCAGGGTTGATTCCTCTAAGGCACATCGGAAAAGCTAACACACCCTCAGGATCCAATGGCTTTGGTCTCTCCAACATTTGTGCCCTCGGTCATGGTTCCTAGGCATATAGTTGAAAGCGAGCCTACCTCCTTCCTCCTTCGAATAATGAAATCTAGCCCTCGGTGCATATGTAAATGTGTTTTGGGATTTTCCCACCCTCAACTCTTGGTTATAGTGCCTGCACACATGGGTCTATTTCGATTCAAAGACTGGACCCTTAATACCTCAATTCACAGCGCCTTCTCATTCCATACACATATATGTATATGGCTGCAAATCTCTTACAGCTATCCCTCCTAAGATTTTGACAGGACTCGGCCCAACCCATTCAATACATATATAACATATTTGTGTAATGCATATAATATGCATTATTCCATCTCTCTCGGGCTTATAAGGGCTTTGACCCGACCTGTTTATATATCTATATATATTTAAAATGTTATTCTTCCTAATCTTAATAGTGCTAAAACAAGGTCTGGTAGCCAATATTTAACTATATAATCAACTTGACAGAAATTTTCCATCCATTATACTTAGGCCCATTGGACCAAATTCAGGATCATTTCAATTCAGATATATACAGCCTCTTATGTTAATGATAAGCAAAAAAAGAAAGATCATGAATACATGCAGTAATCCATTCATTTACTTAGGAATTACAAAAGAAATCAACATTCCTTAGGCATGGAGAAATTCATTTTCCACAACATATCACAAGCATTAGACCAGTACATTGAATCAATACCAAACGAGATTCTAGACAACACATCATATCTGCATAACAATCAATGTACAAAGCTTGAGTGTATACTTATCTTTATCAATTGTTCTCAACAACCTAGATTTTGATATCAACTCTCCACCCAACATTAGACACACTACAACCAATCCTTTCTTACAATAGTCACCCTCAAGATAGATTATAGACCTTGAGGATGAGTGCTTAAGGGATTAAACCAATTCTTCTAGTAAAAGCAGGGACTCTAGAGGACCATCCACCTCCACCCATTAACTACTTCAACAATAATTGTGGCTCTACCATTACAGACTGAAGCAAGGAATCCATAAGCTCATCTCTAACCAAAATCGAATGAGGGAATCCAGATACTTATCACCTCCACCTCAAAAATTGTTTTTACAGTGGTTCCACCCAATCCTAGGAATCTATAACCCACTGAGAAAACTAGAAAAACAAAAAAGGGAGCTAAAGAAATCCCCTTTCTAGAAATTCAAGGAACAAACCTCCACCCAAGTTGTCAAGGGAATCTAGAGAAAACCATCTCAACCCTCTAGTATTATAGGGAATCCAGAGACTATTGTCCTCACCTGAGAGATATTCTTATGACCTCCTAATGCTAAATTGAATGTTTTCTCTATTCCTTTACTTCCAGTAGTAGCACAAAGTTACATGCTCCTTTTTTTCTTCTTAGTCATATTCCTTAAAGTTTCTCCTCTTTTTCTTCTCCCTCAATGTGTGATAATTCCCTAGAGAATGATGTTTCATGATCTTTCCTCCATTATGCAGTTGAAACCATTTAGGTTGATTGGGAAGACATTCTTTGTCACCTCCCTCCAGCTTAGTCATTGTGGTTTTGTCTTCACATGGTCATGGGGATGTTGTTTTGTTAGCTCCTCTACCCCCTACTTTCTTGTTCGATCACTCCAACTATTCAAACTACCAATGCAGCCCATCATCCATAAATTGTGTTCTTTATGCCTTGTGAGTTTATCCAAGGAAGGCATGGTTCCTATGTCCTCTTGCCCAACTCCATTAATTGATATGATCAACCCAATTAAAAGAATACTTGCTATCCATTCATGGCTATCATAAAACAAGTCAAGCTTCCCTCAATCCCAAGAAACTTCCTTCCTCAAACTCTAGAATTTGTGTCCCAATTCTTGGCCCTTTTAATTATAATCAAGGTATATGAAATATTTACAATGAAGGGTATTTATCCTGGGGCTATCACAACTTTCTTATCAAATATTTTTCATGCAAAATTTGAATGAGAGAATGAAAGAAGTTGTGAATTACCTCTACTAGGCTAGTTTCTTGCTTGGCTCCTCATTATAGTCCATGTATCATTGCCACAAGAAATCAAGGGAATCCCATGCCATTGAGTTGCTACTTTCTATAATGAATACTAGAATGGTTACTTCCTAAAGTGCTTCCAAGTCTTCCTTGATGTAATTATTCTACTTTTCCACATCCAAATTTGGGTTTATAGGATTAGCTTTCCTTATTTTTGGATGTTCTTGAAAGCTATCATAAGCTTCGATGCAAGATCCTCCCCTAGTTACCAAATTAATCTTGGGGTGTCATGCCCCTTCAATGTTCCAAGGTTTGGAGTTCAAGATGTTTGCAAATATATATCTCTCCCTCATCTCCAATCATTTTATTAGTTTAGACAATGCTCTCTCACATATCTCATTATCCTATAGCATCTACATCACATTATACTTGGTTGTGGATAATCCCAGGAGATATGTCATATTTCATCATAGTTGTAACATCTTATTGGTCTAATGTGGTTTCCATTCATTCCTTATTCATATCCTCCTCCATATCCTCTACAGTATCATCCACCATTTACTCCTTGTCCCACTCCTTTGATAGCTTCAAAAATGATCTCCTCCACTAGCAATGAACTCCTCTTGAATCTCTCCACAAGCACTTGCAATGCATGATTATACTCGATAGAGTGAGTATTGACCCTACAAACACCGTAGAAAATGGTAGTTGGGGCGGAGTGTATTTTTTCACAATTGGGTGGAGTTGTCGAGGATGGCCATAGGTTCTTTAGACTACAATACTCATTTTCCACATTGACCAGGAACCTAGTAGGCTATGGGGGTCAATTTAGGAGTTCCAACCTTCACTCTTAGTGAGGGGAATTTTTCTTCCATGTGGCCCTCTATGTTGCATAATATATAGTAAACTTGTTACCTTCCTATCTTGGCTTAGTTCATCCATTAGATTTCTCTACTCAAGATTGAAAATTGTGACTAGAACTATGCAACCCTAACATTGTGCTAGTTGAAGGCATGGATGAAACATCCACTCCAATTGTTCCTAGATAACCATTTTTCTCAATCTTCATGGCTTGGGTCAAGTAATCCCACTAGGTGGTCCACTTTTGTTGCATCAATGGAACTTTGGTTTGAGGTAGGATACCTTGAATAAACCACTCCTTGTGCTAGGTTTAATGGATTGGGTGATATATTTTTGCAATTAGGTCGCAAAATTATTGATCATATTCCAAAGAACTCTTTCCAATGATTTAATTAGTCTATTTTAGTTCGATGTAACTTTGTTCCATTGAGTTTGGCCTTCGAAACTCAACTAAATTTTTCACTTTCATCTCATATTTTGTCTTATCTAGAACCCAAGGGCTAGTATGTATAAACTACATGTACTAATTGAGATCCCTACCCCCGTAATGTAATTTGGAACTTTACTAGTTTAGTTTATGGAGTAGTGGCCATCTTTACTTTCCAAATTGATTCTCAAAATAAACAATGTTGCTTAGCATCACCATCACCCTTCCCTAAAAACTTAAGAAGGCCCATTGTCGCATTGGCTACCACTACAACCATTATATCAGTAGGATTGTTCACCAAAGTGAAATATTGTGGACCTAGTTAACTAACTAAACTAGTTCCTCAAGTTGGATTAGAAACAAAACTTACTATTGTACTTCCACTACTACTTGTATTCCCACTTGTACTTAGTTATCCACCATTGATATTCATCAAAATACTATTAAGAGGCGCTTTAAATCATAACTAGAAGTAATATTGATAATTAACTCAATTTTCTTAACATGCACAGGGAGTGGTGACTTTTTTGGTTCAACTCCCCTTCGTTCATGTTGTACCCTTTTCATTTCTCCTCATCTCCCTCTTCAAATATTCGAAGAACCTCATTGAGTGGCTTTCCACTTTGTGGCTCAATGACCATGCCCTATTTAATTCATTGATTAGCAATTTATTTGGACATAGCTCCTCATTGAAATGTCTCTAATCCATCATTGTAAACATATTCACCTTGCCACTACATTTCTTCTACCATGTCCTTTTCTTTTTTGAACACTCCTCTTTTTTCCATTCTCCTTTTGGAGATTCCTCCTTCTATCAATCCACATTCTCTCCACCACTAAATGACTTTCTCTCATTTTTTCCACAACTTCTCCAACTTCTTCAATCACACTTCTCTATTTCCCTCTCTTCAATCTCTTTAATTACCATTTTAGCTTCTCAATGAATCTCACTTATTCTATTTAGCCACCACTTTCAAGATATTTCACCTAACTTTAAATCCCATGTTACCTTATACCTTCAACTACTCATTTGAGTACATCCTAGGTCATCCCTTAACACAAGTGATTACATTTCCATGATTGATGGGTTGACTTAAAAATGCATATAGACTTATTTTTCCAAAAACATATTCACCCAAGTTCTTATTTCCTTCACCAATATTATATGAGTTCATTTCTTGAACTATTTCTCTACTCTTGGAAAATATTAGTTTAGTTTCACCAAAAACTCAATTATATAAGCTTTTATCATAGTCTTAACCCAAAAATCAACAACCCTTGAAACTTCTTGATCAACCCTTTGCAATGCAACAAGATTTTGGACATTTCATTAGATCACTCTTGTCTTGTTCCAAGTAGTTTGTGAATGTTCTCCTAATCTACTTAACAATTCAAACAATACCACCAAAAAAAATTCCCATCATACCTCATAGGTTTGATGGTTGTCATGCAACAAGTAGGATTGATGGCCCATAATGTATTACTTCTCAAAGTGCTTGATCTGATTGAACCACAAATCTTCCACTAATCAATATTGGATCACTATATCATTTTCCATCCATCTCAATGCTAAAGTGGAAAAACTGTAGGAATCAACTTGCATGGTCATTTTTGTTGGTGGTCCCAGTTTGAAAATGTTGAAATTGTGACATTCTATGTTGTAACAATCACTTCTTAAAAAACTTTTTTATGTTGCAATATTAGATAATCAATTGTAGATAGAACATATATCAAATTCACAATAGAAGATAGCCAAGAACAAAATGAGACATGGATAATTTAGGTCCAATGATCAAGGAAAAAAGTACAAGGGGAAAACCCAACCAGATTCTTCTTCTATTAGAAATCAATTGTTCAGCAGAGATACAGTACAATGAGAGATGAAGAGAATAAGTAAGTTCACACAAATATGAACAAGTTGTAGCATGAAGATCGTCATGGGTAGTAGCAGCATATGCACACACTAAATCAACCTTCCCTTCAACTAAATCAAGACTAAAACATTGAACCACTGAATCAACGTTGGCTCGCAAATTTTTGCTCTTACTCTTCAAGTCTCTCTCTCTCTCACAATATTGTTTAACTCTCTCTCAAGTTCGAATTCTAGTTTCACAATGCACAAGTAGTGAGGGGAGAAAGAATGAGGCACATATATATAGGAGGAGCAACTAATCCATGCCATAAAGGAGTAATTCTCATGCCGAGAGAGAGAGAGAGTAACATATGCCCATTTAGGAAATCTAACTTATGCCATTAAAAAGGTACGCATGCCTTTGTAACTTATGCTTTTAAGAGAGAGCGTAACATATGCATTAAAGAGTGCCTAATAGGAATCTTTCATGACATGCTTTAATTAAGTGTAAGAGAATATTTTATGGCATGCTTTAACGAGTGTAAGAGAGTGTAAAAGCATTAATGAAAGCATAAGAGGAATATGTCATGCCAATAATGAGAGTGTAAGAGAACATTATTAAGAGCCATGATTAAGTGTCTTGAAATTCCTTTTAATAATAATAATAATATCATAAAGAGGATAAAAATAATATTAATGACAAAATATTAAGTAGAGATTGAACTATTAGGATTACTAATGATAAGAAGTTATTTTTCATCAACAATACTTGATTACCATTTGATGCAAGGTGATTTACTATCTTAAGATTTTCTATTTTTAGAAATTATATTTTTTAGACTTTCTATTTTTAGAAATTTTATTTGTAAACTTTCTATTTTTATAAATTCATCCCTGAGCTGCCAATTTTCAACACTCCCTCTCAACTAGGGAGGAATTTATTTCTGTAACAAATATCTTTGCTTTCTCTTTTCATCTGTGTTCATCTCTACTCTGTATCATCTGGAATAATGATGTCTCACTCTAATGAAGAAGAATCATCATAGGGGAAATTCATCCATCAACCTATATTCACTTGGGAGGATTTTCCACTTGCCAACATATGACAAGTATCTTGCACAACCAAGTCTCATCTCTACTTGGAGGGATAACCCACTTGTCAAGGATCTCACACAACCAAGTCACATCTATACTTGGGGTATACCCCACTTTTCAAGAATATCGCACAACCAAGTCATGTCTCTGCTTGGGGGGATAACCCACCTGACAAGGATCTCGCACAACCAAGTCACATATATGCTCGGGGGGATAACCCACTTGAAGGATCTCACACAACCAAGTCGCATCTCTGCTTGGGGGGACCACTTGTCAACACATGACAAGGATCTCACAAAACTAAGTCTCATCTAGGGGGGATCCACTTGTCAACACATAACAAGGATCTCACACAACCAAGGCTTTTCATCCATGACCACCCTCTCTAGGAGGGTCACATCCGTCAATCCAAGCTACTCTCTTAAAACCAAGAACTTCCCTTTCAGCAGAGGCTTGCCAAGAATGTCGGTGATCTAGTCATAAGTTGCTATTTGATGGAGTATTACTACTCCTCTTTGTACCATATCCCATTTATAGTGATATTTTATCTTAATATGCTTGGAGTTGTCATGGAACACAGGATTTTCTGCAAGTCGAATCCCACTCATATTGTCACAATAAAATATCATTGTGTCCATAACATGCTCAAACATCTCTCCAAAGAGCTTCCTCAGCTATATTGCCTCATAGCTAGCCATGCTAGAAACAATGTACTCAGATCCATTTGTGCTAAGGTCTATAGAATTTTTCTTCATGCTCATCCAAAATATCACGACAGAGCCTAAGTTGAAGTAGCACCCATTTGTGCTTTTTCTGTCAGTAGAGTTGCCAGCCCAATCAGCATCAGAGTACCCAAGTAATATTACATCTCTGGTAGTATATTTCAATCCTAGATTGATAGTCCCGTGCAGGTATCTCAACACATGCTTTGCATCAATCCAATGTGCATGAGATGGTTTAAGCATATATTGGCTCATAGTATTGACTACAAAACATATGTCCAGTCTAGTATTCACTAAGAACATCAGTGCCCCAACTAGTTGTCGATACTTAGAAGGATTTTCCAAATTAGAACCTGTATTTTCACCACACAACTTCATGAAGTTCATCTCCATTGGAGTATTCATGGATTTTATTCTATAATACCAAATTTTCTAACAGCGTAACAACATATTTTTCCTTGAGAAAGGAAAATCTCACCAAGTTTTTGCCATGCTTCAAGACCCAGAAATTAGTGCATCAAATGAATATCTTTCATTTCAAATTCAGAAGCTAACTCCCTCTTACATTGGAGGATAAGAGGTTCACCACCTATCAGAAATAAATCATCAACATATAATACCAAAATCAAAGGCATACCTTGGATTGTCTTGAAGTAAATATTTGGATCAGCATTACTTCTAGTAAAACCAAGCTTCATCAAGAAGTTATCAATGAGGGCATGCCAAGCTCTTGGAACTTGCTTCAAACCATAGAGGGATTTCTTCAGTCTACACATGAGTTTTTTGGTCATGCACTTCAAATCCTTTTGTTGCTCCACAAATACTTCTTCCTTGAGGAAGCCATGTATAAAAGAAATCTTCACATCCATTTGGTGAAGGGACCATCCTTGGATGGAAACTAGAGCCACAATAGATCATATGGTTGTATAACAGGAAATAGTTGCAAAGATTTCATCATAGTTTATTCCCTCCTTTTGAGAGAACTCTCTGGCCACAAATCTAGCTTTATATTTTTCAATACTTCCATCAGCGCCATGTTTAATTTTATATAGCCATTTAGAAGACACAACAGATCTACCTTGGGGTCTTGGAACCACTTCCCATACATCATTATGAATGATGGACTCATATTCTTTAGCCATTGCATATTTCCACACTTGATCCTTCAAGTGCATGGTTCATCTTGAATAATGTTGATCATGGATGCAATATATCCTTGGAACTGGTATGGTGTCTTGCTTTCTATGAAGGTTCCTTTGGGAGTAGCATGTTTATCAACATCTTGAAGGGTGTCACAAAGTCATAAAGGTATGTTTTTAGCAGGAGGATCACATGGAGGAGGATCCAAAGGATCCATGGGCTCCATGGGTTCATCAACGGGATCAATTTAAGGTTTAGGATTTTCATGTATCTCAGAAGCATCATCTTGACTATCAACATTAGCAGGATGAAGAGGAGTGTATCTTTCCTTTCCAAGAGTTGCATCTTCATAAAATGTTACATCCTTGCTAAACCCTATATTTCTTTGTCCAAGTACATATATTTTCTAAGCTTTAGAATTTTCACAATAACCAACAAGCATACCTTTCTTACCTGAAGTTTCCAGTTTTTTCCTCTTTTATTTTGGCACATGGAAGTAGATAGGGCAGCCAAAGATCGTCAAGTGTCCAACCTCAGTTTTTTCACCATAAAATACTTCTTCCGAAGTCTTGTTGTTTAAGGCACATTGAGGAGATCTATTTTGAACATAGACAATAGCATTAGTAGCTTCTCCCCATAGAAACTCTGGTAGTATTTTATCATGCAACATAACTTTGACTGCTTCCATGATAGTTCTGTTCTTTCACTCAGCCACACCATTTTATTATGGGTTATATGGTACTATGGTCTCTTTCTTGATTCCAACTTATTTGCAAAAATCTTGACTTCTTGTCCACTTGATGTCCACTCGTCATGGGATGACTCGACATCTTCCTCAATCTTGATACAAAAGACTTGGTTCTCGCATTCATCAAATGTAATTGATCCCATAACAAGAGCAAGAGAAATAGTAGCAAAGTAAATAAACATAATGAAAGTATACCTGGTGACGAGGCTAGTTTGTTTGTTTGTTTGTTTGTTTGTTTGTTTGTTTGTTTTTTTTTTTTTTTTTTTTTTTTTTTTTTTTT
>APFE030660500.1:137577-183128 GCA_000404065.3 Pinus taeda | reverse complement strand
AAAAAATTATTAAAAATGTTAAATCTATATTTAAAATAGATCTATACTGTTTACTAACAGTCGATTATCGAATCGACGTTCAAGCTCAGGTAGCGGTACCCCTATTCAAGCTGGCTTGTCAGAACAGTGCCCAATAAAACATGCATACCAAGTAGGCGCAGTTAAAAAAAGAGGGAAAAAGTAAAAATCCTGGATCATTTTACCTGTACCAAAAAGAAAATTCTGGACTAGGGTTCCTTGTGCGTGGCCTTTCATCTTGCGTAAGGAAGCCATCGAAGGCGCCCTTCGTTTCTAACCCGGCTGGAAGTTTCTCTTCGTAAAATGGCGTAGTCGGCAGGACCTAGAACCTGTGTGTGAAAACCTTAGCTGTGGAATAAAGAGAGGTCTGGATTCAACTTAAACCTGTAAATTCTGGCGTCAATTGGGCCTTTATCATCTAAAATTAGTAGAAACCCTGCAAAATTCTGAATCTGGACCTCTCCATGAAAAACCTTTTGAATAGTGATGTTAATTGGGCCTTTATCATCTAAATTAACCATAGAACCATAAAAGGTTTTGAATCTTGACATCTTCTTGAAAAACTTAAACCTCTGAGGCTAGGTTCTTGAAGGATTCATGAACTGAAATTAACTACGCCAATGGAAAATTTCAACGTCACAAAACGGTCTTTGATTCTTACTGGCAACTCAGCATCGTAATCAAATAAAACCTAAACGCTTTCCCATTGGGGTTTCTTAAAGAATTATATAATTTGGTTGAACTTGGACAAGTTTACTGCTCAATCAATGGTTTCTTAAAGAATTATATAATTTGGTTGAACTTGGACAAGTTTACTGCTCAAAATACAGAGCAATTGAACAATGCGTTTAATGATTAAAGGAACACTGACACACCAGTACCTGCAAAGGTAACCTTTTTCTGGCACATTCCAGGATCTGTGAAATACGTCTTTCTTCAGACATGTCACAATCTGTGAAGCCAGCCTTTCAGGCAGCAGCAAGCATATGCCGATCATGCACCAAAGATATATGCAATATGCCTTTATGATTCCCAGAAACAACTTGAAAGATTCCCATGAAGAACTTTGAAAGTTTTCATTCCCGGTGCCTCAAAACCAGTGGTGGACAATGAGACACACAAATCGATACCTTGAAAATCTGGTAAAAAAGTATTAGGTTATTATCAAATAAATAATAAATTTAAATTTATAATTGCATCCTAATTTCATATAGGAAGTATCATCTAATAAAAGACATTGGTGTTAAGAAACAGGTTAATGGTCAAATCGAGTAAAAAATATTTTTAATTATCAAATAAATAATAATATATAATTATAATTGAATTTTAATTTCATATAGGTTTTTGAGTCATCTGATAATTTCCTTTGGGAATAAGAAATAGATTAATGGTCCAATAATAAGAATACATACATACACTCTTAGGATAAACTTTTCCACTATTTAAAAATTAGAATACAAGGAGTGTATTTTTAATAATATTTAAATAATACGTATATATTTTAGTGGGTAATTGATTCATAATAAATAAAGAAGCTAAAAAAAATTACTTTAAACATTTTATGTTATGGTTTTTTGAGATATTTTTTAGATAATTTATTTAAAATTTTGCTACCATTTGTTGGAGATGTAAATTTGAGTGTCTTATAGGTTTTTAAAAAAAAAATTGCTCAAAATCCAACACTAATTTTATTGGAATTGCAAGTTTAAGCTATTTAGTCCACATAATCCAAGTGTTCCAAAAAAATTAAATAATAAAAATTGCAATCTCACCAAAACTTATATAATAAAACTAAAATATAAAATCTCAACTATTTTATAAAAATAGAAATAACTACATTTATCACCAAGCTTAAAGTGTATACAAAGGGGCAACCTCCACAGCTTCAAATGCGTGTAGCCTATTTGGGATCAGAGGGAGGGCGCAGAGCGAACACCAAATGGCACTCTGCATGACTCAAGGTACACTTGTGATTGCATCATAATCTGGTTTGTTCTTGGGAGAGGGTTGAGGTGATGGCCTAAACTGTGTGAGAGTGTGGAGAAGGATAGCTCATCCTTAACTCAACTTGCAAGAGCATCCAAGTGATAATTATGGAAACTACAGAAGATTGATGGTATACCACGACACGGAATGGAGTAAGGTTGTTTAGAGAGGGAGGTCCGATGCTTATGCAGCTGCTCATTGCACCCTATACCCCAGGTATTCTTGGGCGCCAATTTTGTGCTTTTACAAACCTATAGAAGAATCCCAATGCCAATTTGGTGATGGAGCTATCACTACATGCAAGATTGGCAGTAGTGTTCAGCTGGAAATTGGCCAACTCGGGGTGCATTATTTCTCGTGCATTGCAAATTCGACATAGAAGTATCAAGTTAGTTGTAATCTTCATTTTTGTTTTGAACGGTTCTTCAATCATGGATACTTTGCTCTCAATGTTCTACTAGAATTGTGGGTTTATTATCTTTTGATTTTACTTACCCTCCCTGGGGCTCTTAATTTTGGGAGGTGCATTTTATGTGGTCTTCTAATATTTTCATTTGCTCATCACTCCACCCTTCTCGTCTGGTTCTCTATGTTGAGTAAACTCCTTTCTACATCTCATCTTGTCATTCCTCCCATGCCTACCTCTTATCTGCACGACTTCCCCTCATGGGTTTCCTTCTATTTCTCTCTTAACTCTTTCTATCTTCACTTTGGACTTCGTTTCTCCCTTCCTTCCTATGCTTCCCTTCTCTAGTTATTCACTCCCTAGCCTCCCTACTACATGGCAAGATGTCACATCTCTTCTTGGCTACATGGAGGGACAAGAGGATGGACATGTCCCTCCCATGCCTCCATCACTCCTTCTCCCTTTATTGGCCAGACTTAAGCCCAATCAGTCGCTCGTGTTGCTATGGCTAGGTACAAAGACATCATCCCCGCAGTAGTTCAAAGAGAAATCTCTAAAGTGGAAGATTAGGTTCATTGAGGTAGAAGGTCCATCCTTGAAAAACAAATAGACATAGAAACTAGTGAATGGATTCCTAATGTGGGCAGCTATATTGGGGCATGCTCTTACTCCTACACATAGAATATCAACCTATAATGGCAAATCAGAACTCTCATGAGTATACTGCTAACTAATAGAGCTGAAACTCAGAAAGAATTGTTAATTTGCATGGTTAAAATCATAGATAAAGTTGAGAGGCTCAGCAAGAAAGTTTCAATGCTAGCCAAGAAATTAGCAAACTATAAATTCTCCTCTTTGCACAATGATCGTAAGCAATAGCCACTAAACCCATTGGACTCTCCAAGTGAATGATGATCAAGAAAGCCACTCTTTTAATGAAAATATTTAAATCATAATGTAGTCATGATCATATATTTTATTTCATTTTACGCTTACAATTTCATTTTGAAGGACAATATGGTAATCCATAGAAATATGCAACCTAAAAATTTTTAGCTTATTGGTATGGTTTCCAAGTAGAAAACTAGTAGCTAACAATGATTTTTTATGCATGTCGTTTTAGCAGTAATATAGAAAGAGGCTTGATCTTTACCCACCCAAAAAAAAAATACAAAATACAAAATTCCATAACTTTATTATGTTGTCACTTTGAAATAAGGTGATGCATATTCTTTCCATAAGACCCATTAGAATTAAAAACAAATTACTTTTAATAATATTCAAAATAATCACCCCGATGGGGGTGATAAACCAAGGTAATTAATGAAGGTTCAGATGCATAAAAGCTCACGCATGGTGAGCGGGTGGAGGGTGGTGCATCTGTCGAGGTGAAATAACTCGAAAGAGGGATTGTTGGGGTATAATTGTTTGTGGGCAGTTCTGGTGTGGTGCGTTGGTATGCTCTGGGAGATGAATTGATACTTGGTGTATTGGAGTTTGATTGAGGGCTATGGAAGGGTTGCATGAGTAACCTTTCAGAAAATGACAACCCAAGGAAAATTTGCAGCAGTGAGATTGAGGTCTTGAGTAATTTTCGCAAGCAGATTCCAAGCTTTCAATCCCAGTTCTGGGACCTTGGTGAAAAGGTGGTGGGTTTTTCATCAAGGCAGAGTCCATTAGCAAAGACTTCTAGTTCAAAATTCCTATGGCCGTTCTATGTTCAAGTGGCAGTGCCTTTGTCTTCGACTAGAAGCGGGTTTCCTGTCAAAGGTAAGTGGATTCACTTCAATCATCTGCTGGTTGTGTATCCTAAGTCTAGAAGAAAGGAAAGTGTATGGAGGGGGTTATTGTCTTGGTACTGGTTGGCATTTATGAGTAGTGATAGCTCTGGGATTAAGTCTAGTCCAAGCTTCTATTGGAATTTACCTTGTTTTCAAGGGAGGTATTTTTCTGAAAGTGGTAATGATATTGGTGTCATGTGTAGTCATCTTGGTTGTTAAGTGGGACTCGACGTTGGGGGGCTTCCTCTCTGGTTGTGTAGCCTTTATAGCCTATGTTAGTCATATCATTACTTATGGAACCGAGGTTGGGGATTCTATTGTTTGGGGACCCCTCATCTTAGTCATGTTCTTCGTTTTTTGCAGCGGTGCTCTTTGTGAAATGTCAAATTTTGTATGCGAAAATAATCGGGAAATGGAGTTTGTTGTTTGTGTTCTTCGCATTCTAAAGGTTTGTGTGGGTGGGGCTTTTCAGGTGGGAAAGCATCTATGCAACAGTATTTTTAATCTTGGGGTTAAGGAGGTCTATGTTATTTCGTCCAAGAGTGTTGTCGTGTCGATTGGGGGCTATAGGTTGTATTTGGACAAGAGGAATGTTGGGATATTTCCAGCTGCCTAGGCCCCTCTCCCGCCGAAATCGTTGGTCTTGGGTGGTATGTGGTTGAGTGTAAGTATGGAACAACAGCATGGTAGGGATCGCAAGGGGGATAGTGAAGAGAGTCGCAACCTTTTCCCCAGCCTCCCATCATGGATGATGACAGGGATATAGATGATGGTTTGGAGGACGAGAGGGGCCCAGTTGGAGATTTGGGGAAAGTTGGTCAAGCCCCATAATTGGAGATGGTAGTGGAGCAGTTAGGCCTCTTGCAGGTTTTTGTAAATGGGCTTCACAGGAACTGTCATGAGGACAAATTTGAGTTGATTTCTTATATCAACAACCTATAGAACTCTCAAGAAGAAACCCTTGATCGTCTTCTCTCCTTAAAGTGTAATATTCGTCATATTTGGGAAAAAATGATTGATTTGGAAGAAATAATTGATCATTTGGAGTTCCATGTGCATAGGGGTCATGGTCCACCAAGAGCACTGAATGATGGAGAAAATTGGGTACCATAATGCCAAGACGACTTAGTGGTTTTTGCACGGCTTATATTCCTGTCTTTTTGTATCAGGATATGTACTTAGTCTCTTTGTGTTATGTTGTCAAGCTCTACTTTTTTGTAAATGTGCCTTGGAGTAGTCAGAGTGAGGTGAGGAGAGGTTACAGCAGAAATCGTGATATCATCATTAGATTTTTGAAGTAATGAAACCAAAATTCATCGACAAAAATAAAATAAATAAATAAAATAAAATATCAATTAAATTTTAAATTTATTTATACATAATGTTAAACTTTTTATTTTTCAATTTGTCCAATAAATTAATATCAACATATTATATAATATTATATATATAATAATAATATATATATATATGAAGGTGAGGAAGGAGTGAAAGAGGTTATATTTTGCCCTGGCAAAGAAAGGGAGATTCAATTTGCTTAGGGTTTATAGATTTCAACAAATAACCAGGTCGAATATCTAACTTTGTGGCAAGGCATGGAACTAGCTTACTCAAAGAAAATTCCCAAATTGAAGGTCTTCAATGACTCAATGATTGTGATTCAGGAGGTGAATAAAGTTAAAGAGAATGAAGAGCAGATCTCAGCTCCTATTCTACATCGAATTAAGTTATTATTGGATAAATTTGAGTTGATCAAACTCTTCCATGTTAAGAGAAACCTTAACATGGTGGCAGACTCTTTGGCCAATCAAGGAGTTGTATTGGAACAAGGTATGTTAAAGATCAATGAAGGGGATATGCATAAAAAAGAAATTCCATGAGGAATAGATTTAGAAATTGTATGCTCAGACACTCCTTGGAATTAAATTTGGAATAAGGAGTCGAGTCTCAACAAATCTCTCAATCAAGCATCATTTTGAAACAATATCAATTCCCTCAGCTCTGTGGTGCCCATTATCTTACCTGGAGGGATGAGTTAGTGCGACCACCTAGGCAATGTTTGTCACGCTATGTTGGATAAAGGACATATGGAGAGACAAAGTAGTGATTAATAATTTAATAAATTAATTCGAACGTGGGAGGCCTTTGTTCCTGCATTCAAGATGTAATTTGCATGTGTGATAACCCTTCCCTTATTGGAATTTGCTTCAGACTACAAACTTTTCATTATGGCCTCTGATTTTCTTGATTGTTTGTTACTTGTGGATTGAGGCGGCATTAATGGCGAAAACGAAAGCTTCAAATCAATGAAAGTTAGATTAATGGTATATGTATTGTTGGAGTGACTTTTAAAGCATAGAGTCAAGGATTAGAACCATATTTCGCAAAGTTTACCAGCAGGCATGACACAAGTTGAAGTTTATGGAGTGTGATTCTAGAATTGGAGAGGAAGAGCTCAACATTTCTTTAGTTAAAATGGCAGGTGCTCTAGGATTTCTCATTGCTTACGTCTCAAAACATGTTGAGACAATTATGTTTGAATCACGAGTCCTTTCAAGCTTTTCAACCAGAAAATGGGATTATTAGAGGTCAAGTTGGACTAACTGCAATTGGCAAATGAAATGTTGAGTTTTCATGTGGATAATTTGTCTTAGCAAAGGACGTCCATACTAATGAGGTTTGTAAGGGAGAAAATGAGGATATCATGGCACAACATGGGATTTCAGCGTAGAACGAGGAGATTATCTTTGACTTTGTCGTTGGCCAAGACTCCCCTCCTTCTCAACTTGATTCAAAAGTTAATGAAGCCCAGGTCGCTTCTGTTATAGAGGATATCTAGTGATTTAGTCAGTTGTTAGTATTTTTTTGTTATTTTATGTAAATATATTGTGTTTGTGGGTGTGTTTTGGAGAATGTATGGAGAAAACTAGTTTATTGTAGTCCAAGTGAAAACTGTGTCAATCCTTCTTGGAATTTTTTGAAGATTAGAAGAATAAATTCAGGATTATGATGTACAAGGTTATGGCTTTCAAACTACACTGTTTTAATGCAATTCATAATTGTTTCCTTTAAAAAATAATAAATATATCAAAAATAAAAAAAATATATATATATATATATATATATATAGGAGGAGTGAAATGGTTGGCTCGGGAAATAAGGTTTTTTCCTTCTGTGTCAATGGCATCACTAAGGATTGCAGAGTTGAGAGACGATGCAAGGCCCTGCGGGATTACGAATCTATCACTATCGTCCAATAAGCTAATAGGATATTTTTTTATCAATATTTCAATGGCGAGGGAGTAAGCATGAATAGGGAGATTATAGCATGGATTCGCAGCAATATGCAGGGACCTATCCCAAGAAAGCAAGTGGGGCCTTTACCTAGAAAAAACATGGAAATGACAATATGGGTGAACCTCATATGCCATACAACATCCCCAAAGGTCGATCTGGGGTTGCATCTGTATACATGGCGGAAAAAGGCATTTATGCAGCAGATCTATTCAGTACATTGACGGATCTTAAAGGATTTCATAGTGTAAACCTAGATATGGGTCCTTTAAATTGATTGTTGGCATAATTCGACGAAGATAACGAAAAACAATGGGAAGATGCATGTGTCTTCCCTGTCGAGCACTTGACAAAGAGACATGAGTTCATAAATCATGCAGCGGGTTTAGGAAAGGGAGTTTTTTTTCCAAATTTTTGTGCAAACCCTAGATGGAAGATCAATCCTCATTGGGGTTCGGAAGGAAATTTTGGTACAGGGTCTAAAAAGAGAGATATATAACATAACAAGTATTCTAATGGAAATGAAAATCTTGATCTATGTAAGATGATTTGATACTACACAATTATGGCATTGAACAAAACTCGGCTATCATCATCAATTTGAGGTTGTAGGGGGGTTTGTCTAGATCTAGTAACCCTAAGGGATCAATTTTGTACAAGGCACAAGCCAATGGAGTCACTTCATTCAGAGACGCCCTCAAAGAGGATTTTATGTTTGAATGATGATTATCATTGCATCAAAATCCACAGGTTTTAGTAAACGGACGCATTACTAGAGTTAACGGATCCTCGAGAGGCTGTTAAACACATGTCACAAAACACACGGGGTGTTGGGAGCGGGATCCCCCAAGGGAAATTTTGGGGCTAAAAGCCCATGTTTTAGTCAAGGTTTTGTAATATTATTGTAAAGACTCCGCATTTTGTGGTCGTGGAGCGCGAAGGTATTATGTGTCACAAAGGGTAGTCCGCCCTTAGTTTTGTAAAGTAAAATTGGCTATAAGAGATCTACCCATGGTCCGCGGACCATGGGATTGTATAAAAAGAGCTAAGCTCTAAGTAGTTATAAGCATAACAAGGAAGAGAGTCATAGCTTAGAGCAAGAAGTCTAAGTCTTGGTTGTAGCGTAGGTAGAGGTTCTACAGCTAAGTGCGCAGAGGCCTAGGGTAGAAGTCCGCAGCTGTGTGCGTAGGGTGAACAGAATCTGTAATACTTGGAAGATATTAATAAAAGGAGTTATTCTACAATTTCTATGTATTTTTTTTGTTGACGGGTTTGGATATTTTTTGTATGAATTTCCTTTATTATGTTTATATGATGCGTGAATGAACACAATTACATTGAATAATTGAACGCAATCACGAATATCTTCTTACGCGGTGATAACTTTAAGTATTTGACAAGATAAGAAAATCACTTAGGATAATTGAGGAATTTGCACAGCACACTACTATAGCAACGTGAAAGTACCTAAGCTACAGGTTAGAGCCGCGCTAAGGTCGATCATGTACTTTCGCGAAGGTATTGAAATCTAGAACAGAGGGTTTGTCTTACAAGCCCTAGAGAGAGATCACATGCACGAAGGCGGGGATAGAAGAGATCAAGCGACATCATAACCATCTCAAGGGTGTGGAAACTTGGTTCCATCATCCCCCCATACTACTTCGGGTGAGACTTCGGTCCGCACTTCGCGGGTTAATGCCGAAAGGGCCAGTAGTGTAGTGATTTGTTTGGCTAAATAACGTTGAACCTGGGTCAGGCCCCCTGAAGCCAACAAATGGTTCCATTGCTGGGACCGGAATTTGCAGAAGAGATGTGTGATGTCGTATCACTAGAATCCAACTAAGAAGTAGATTGGAGACCGGTTGGACAGAAAGATCCACGAATTCGCGGCACAGGAGAACAGAAACTCGCGACTGATAAAGGAATAGTGGTTGGACCGATACCTGTATACAAAGATCCATGAGATCTTTTTTTGTTCTTTCCCTATTGAGCTATACGAGTGGATCACGAAGCTAGTAGATAGCCAAGGAAGGTGGAAACTTGATTGTCCTATTGTGTGGACCCCAGATCTAGTGCGAAGGTTGGAAGCATCGGAGGATAAGATCGCCCAAGTTGTCGATCATTGGCTCGATCACGGAGGATTTGTGATTGAATTCATGATCGACACCTAAGTCAGTTATAGCAAGGCGGAGCGCCGCTTTTTCAAAGGACTGCGAGGTAAGTACGTAAAATCTTTGAATACTTGGATTAAAATGTTGTTGTGCAAAAAACAGGTTATGAAACTACCTTGATGTTAGGGACTACATGAAGCGGAAAAACTTACAGGAATGAAGGAAATAAGGGTCTGAAGTATAGCCCCTTGATTTCACCTCCACGAAGAGACGAAGAAGGGATAGCAAAGGTTTCTTTGTGAAGTGCTATTCAGTTAATAAGACAAGGATTCCCGCGAATACCAGCTCCACCCACACCACCTCCGACTTCACCACCATCACCTCCAACTTCGCCCGTACCACCTTAACCTCCACTGCGGTTCAGTATGGCAAACACAATGAAGTTTCCTTTGTTCAAAGACTTGGGAAATGAGGACCCGAACCAATTTTGGTTCATCGTGAGGGCTGTATGGGAAGCTCAAGGTGTTACAGATGATCAAATAAAGAAGGTGATAGTAGTTAGTGCTCTGCAAGATCGCGCGCTAACCTAGTATATTAAGTACTCTAATGATAACCTGAATGTTGGATTAGCGGATATCTAGGTAGCACTAAATAAGGAATTTAGCAGGCCTAAATCTAAGCCGCAGTCAACTGTGAAATTCAAAGAGATCACAATGCAACCAGGCGAGATGACTGGGGAACTAGATCAGAGGCTGAAGTGTACAATCTATGAAGCCAACATGAGTTTGACAAACTGACAACATTGTGAATGGTTTGTGGCTTCACTACTACCACACTTAAGGAGTGCGTTGTCGCAACAGAAGATAACAACTCGGGCAGAGGCCTTGGATATTTCCATGAGATTACATGAGACTCCGATGCAATATCCTAATCTAGGAGTTTAGCAAATCCATGCACAGCTGAAAAATCTATGCCTTGAGATGCAAAGTCTGACGCAGGACAAGACAGTTCGACTGGAGGTACGCAAGGAGGTATGGTGCTTGAAATGCAAGAGTCAAGGTCATGACAAAGACCATTTCCCGGTCTTTGCAAATTACCTTGCAGGAGGAGGACCGATGCCTTTAAGGCCAAAAGCTCAAGCAGGACCTACCACAGGGCCTGCATTATGGTGCGCTATCTGTTAGGTAAACAAAAAACATGCAACGGATAACTGTCAATTGCTACCGAAGTGTGTACAAGCATTGCAACAGTTGTTTTGCAACTTTTCTAGGTCAGTAGGACATGATGAGCGTACTTGTAGGAGATATGAATTGATGATGGATAGAACTCCCGCCTACAGGGATTAGGCCGAAATGCAGCCCCTTGACCAGAATGTAGGGATGGCGTGGACATGATTTCAGGGGCACAGACGAGGCCAAGGCGGAGGAGGACCTGGTAGAGGTTGAGGACAGTTGATTTGCTACAATTGCGAAGGACCAGGACATTATGCCCGCAATTGCACTAATCCAACGCATATTTCGTGCAAGTATTGCACGCTTGTGAAACCTTCACAAGCTAAGAAGAGCTTCATTGAGGCCTCCACCTTAGGAAGCAAGGATAAGCCTAAGCCGGAGATGGATCCCTCTATGCTCACAACTTTCCTGGAAACTTGTATGAAGTTACTGTGCAACAATAGGGCTGTGAATGGGTTACAAGAACTCATCAATAGATGTGTTGGAATTGCGCCAAGTGAGCCGTGCGTAGTACGAAAGATTGGCAAGCATAAAACAAGTACGGGACAGGACGGGAGATGAGACTGACCGCACAAGTAGGAGAGTATGAAATGGATCACGTCATTTTAACTTGCGTACACATATGTAAACACATTCACTAGAGAATTAACATATTTCTTCATTCGAAGGGTGTGGAAAGAGATATGTAGGTGAATGCAAGTTAAAAGTCCACACTAAGTCCAAACATGAGAGGAATTTGGCCAATACATTGAAGCTTCCCCCTCAGACAGATGGGTTCGTAAACTTCTTCAGGGTGTCAAAACTTCTGATCAGTGAATATTTGCAACATAAGGAAATGGTTGGCCTTTGTTTCAAAAAGACACCGATTAGATTTTGTTTCCAGCATTCATTTACTTTTGGATTTTAAGCACTATACTGCAAAACATTACTATTGAGTAAATAGCCACCTCAGATTGAGTACACTCTTGAAATAGAAAATCGTCCATGGGTTGACAATTAATGTGAAGATAATTGGGAGTTAAAAAGACACCTTTTTATCACTCAACATTTTGGCACTATTGCTCGGGAAAGTGTAGCCATTTTTAAAGAGTAGTGTGCATCAGTGTTGCAATGGTCTCTGATTCATCTAAGGATGGTAAATCAGTAGAAAATCATCCCCATGGGGCGACTGCAAGGGGTGACCATGGATATTGAGGGAGCGAGCGCACTGGCCGATTTTGAAGTAATAAAGATAGTGGATGACAGCAATCCCTACCCTGCGCTCCTGGGAATTGACTGGGCTACTGATATGAACGGGCTAATCAATCTGAAGAAGTGAAAGATGATCTTTGAGAAGAAATCGTTGCGCATAATAATACCCCTTGATCTTGCTAAAGGATCGCGCTATAGTAAACCTGTCTGCAACTATGAGAGTGGTGATGACCTAGACGGTATCTATAAGATAACAACGTGAAACCAAGACTGGGTGAATCCCACCATGGATGGATGAATTACGTGAGACTGCTAGATTTCCTACACTTCAGACTCCGACGAAGAAATAGAACGTTGGCAGAATCGGTTACATGACGTAACTACGCTAAACTACAACATGTTGACCTGGTCGTTGCATTGTGTGTCATCAGAGATAAGAAACCTGCCTACTTATGATGGTCTAAATGAGGTAGATATCGTTTTGGATGCATTTTAAAGGGAACTACCAGAAAAGCAGCGCTTCCAGGCCTTGGACTGGGCACTGCGCGCTACGCCCGCAAGATGTTGGGGTATGCACAAGGGAATCTTTGATGATTGGCGTGAATGTAGGATGATGATGAGAATATGATTTTGGAAGCATAAGATGCGACTAACAGACAAGTATGATAGGCAGAATGATCTGCGCGTGCATCTGGCCAAATGGATGCAGGCTTATGGAGAAAAGCCCCAACCTAAGTGGGTGCACCTGTTATGTCATACCTTGGAAGTTATCCCAATGAATTGGTATATAGAAACAGAGCTCCACCATGGGACAGGTGAATGGGATATCCTGCGCGAAGGATTCATGATGACATTCAGTTTTGAGGATGGATTTGGCAATATTGATGAAGCGCTACAAGAGGTGAAAGCAGCCATCTTTAGGATACCGTAGGATCCTTTAGACCTGATTCAGCTTGAATGGGCTACTCAACTGAGTCACGCGCTCGAATGTTATTATATAGTTGTTGAAGTAGAGGAAATCCGTGGAAGATTAACATTCCAGAAATAGAAGGACACTGTGAGGTTCAAGGACCGCACATTAAGAACCATGATATAACCGCGTCGGTGAAAACAAAACAAGTGAACATTGATACGGAGGTGGAACTTAAATTCACGAAGATTGGAGACTACTAGGACAACAACGACGGTGGGTAAGGTCGTTAAATTGCTTCGCGAATACCAGGACTTATTCCCCACCAAGTTTACAGATCTGAAGGGAATAATCGAAGACCTAGGAGTTATGAAGATCACGTTAAAGCCAAACGTGAAGCCACTTAAGCAGAGGCCTTACCACCTCAATCCGAAATATAAGGAGAAGGTCCGCTTAGAGCTAGAAAAAATGCTAGCGGTAGGCATCATTGAGCCTGTGGAAGGATCTGACTGGGTAAGCTCAATGATGGTGCAAGAGAAGAAGCAAAAGGATGAGATAAGGATATGCGTGGATCTCAAAAAACTGAATGACGCTTGTGTGCACGATCCTTTCCCGACTCCGTTCACGGATGAAGTGTTGGACAATGTAGGCAGCTGGGAAGCATATTCCTTCACTGATGGGTTCTCTAGGTACCACCAAATCAAAATTGTGCCAAAGGATAGGAGCAAGACAACCTTCGCGATTGAGTAGGGTTGTTTTCAGTACAATGTGATGACGTTTGGATTGAAGAATGCGCCTACAATATTTTTGCACGTGGTTGTATTTGGGCTAGTTAAGCGTCATGTAGCAAGCTTGCGCTTGATGCTGGATACCTGTTGAAGATACCAAATTGGGCTCAAACTCAAGAAGTGTCTGTTTTGAGTTCCTTTTGGGAACCTACTGGGGCATGTGGTTTGCAGACAAGGACTGATGGTATACCCCGTGAATATCGCAGTGATACTGAAATTGGAAGCGCCAAGGAGTGTGAAACAGTTGCGCACTACTCTGGGACATACGGGATATTACAGAAAGTTTATCAAAAGATATGCCCAGATCACCGCGCCAATGGAAAAATTATTGAAGAAGGATGTCACGTTCTGCTGGAACGATGACTGTAAGAAAAGCTTGGATATATTGAAAGAAAATATGGTTAGCGCGTTGATTCTAGTCTTCCCGGATTGGAAGAAAGAGTTTCATGTACATGTTGATGCAACATGTATAGCGTTGGGGACAGTGCTAACACAGGATTATGGGCTTATCGAACGACATGCAAGAAGTTGACGGGACAAACCCCTTTTAGACTTGTCTATGGTGTGGAAACTGTAATGCCTATGGAATACATTGTGCCTAGCTTGTGCATAATGGTGCTCACAGGTATGATGGATCGCGAAGCCCTGGAAGAGAGACTCGCGCAGCTGGATGAGCTCGAAGAAGAAATAATTTTGGTTGGATTTCATCAGCAGGTCCAAAAGCAGCAAGAAAAGGCATGGCATGATCGACACATCAAGCTGCACACATTTAAGGTAAATGATCTGGTTTTGTTATATGATAGTAAGTTTAATAAATTTCCAGGAAAATTCAGGATGCGCTGGCTAGGGCCTTATGTTATTAAGGAGATTACCGATGGAGGAGCGGTATAGCTAGTCAAGTTAAATGGAGAGCCCTTCCCAGGAAAGGTGAATGGCAGTCACTTGAAGCCATACACCGGCGGTCCAGCCAGGTGACTAAATGAAAGTAGCACAGTCTTATTACCCCAAACAGTTGAAAGGAGGCACGGGACTATAAACTACACTACCTAAGTTGGGGAGTTGTGTGATTGGAAGATGGTGCGAAGCAAGGACGTGTCACTGGGTCCCCGACAGTGCGGAGGGATTTGCGCTACCCAGGGATAAATCACGCAGGTCGAATGGAAAGTGACTATTAAAGTCACTGTTATGAAAAGACGGCATAAGTGAGGCCAAATGGAGCGGGCGGCAGGCATTTAAGATGAAATTTATGGCTTAGATCCTTGAAAATCTACCGCCAATGCGGAATTAATGAACTGATTTCGGGGGGAACGGTCGGACTTGAATTCAAATTGCCCTATAAATTACAAGTGGTTGTCCGGCAAGAAACACTTCGAATTTTTAGTATTTAGTTGTTGAGCTCTCAGATGCCTATGGACCCAGAGTTTTTCGTAGCTCTCAAATAGACCCCTGCATTTGCGAACTTGCCTGAGACGTCGCGAGTACTATTAGAGAGTGTTATGTCAACACCCCCAGAAGTTATCAATACACAGCAAGTGGTAGAAGAGTCAGCACAAGAGATGGAAAAATAGGCCGAAGAAGTTGCCCCAGAAGTAGCCGAAGTACTGGCGAAGGTCCCTAAATCTCTGAGAACGTCGAGACCGAAGCCAACCCCAACCTAGGATACCATGAAAGATAAGAAGGGCAAGCATCCTGCCATCTCAGTGCGCATGTCGCCGATACGAAACCCAACCAAGCCCACTTCCCAGGAGAAAGGCAAGGCTATAAACCTAGAGCCAGAAGAGGAGGATATTGAAGACATCCCCATGGACGATGAGGATGTGGGAGTGGAACTAGAGGAGGTTGAAGCCCAGGGTGTAGACCCTATTACAATTTTGTCGGAGTATGTCCCTCTGTGCAAGCCTAAGTCCAAGGTCCCCAAGGAAATTGACGAAAGTAAGACTCCCCTATAGACCCCATTGCTACCAAATGAGATCACTTTTGATGGTCCGCATTTGGTACGGGTGCTGATTTAGAAGCTCGAAGACTGGGACTTAGCGGACCATGAGAAGTTCCCGCCCTTGGCGACCGAACAGTTGATGCGTCGTGTCATAGACACATAGATGGGGATGACTGCACTAGAGCTGCAGAAGTGGCTCAGACGAGTAGAGAAGGTAGGATTACTCAACCTGCTCTGAGTGCCACACTATAACCGCACCTCTGTGACAGTTTTATTCATCAAGTAGCTACTATGCTTACTGCATGATGGGTGTTTGTGGTTGGAGGAGCCAATACCCATCACCGATATGTTGATTCACTGCATCACACACCTGCCGTATACAAGCGAAAATTTAGCGATGATTTTTGGTGGCAAGGGTGGCGAGCTGGCGCTCGTAGAATCAGTGAAAGAGAAGTTTAAATGGGTGAAGAAGTCGCGCAAGTACACATTCTCCAGCATCTGCGACCCCGTTGTGAAGGTGGAAATGTAGATCCTTGTAAGGAAGGTGATGCGGAAGTGTCGCGTCGATGAGGTGTCAGTGCTTGTCATCGCGCTCGCACAGCAGTGCACGGAAGGAGTCTAGTTTAACTGGTCGGACTACCTTCGCGGTGAGTTCCTGGCCAACTGCCGCGAAGTGTAGGAGAAAAGCAAGACATTCCACTATGCATGGCTCTTGCTATCAATTGTGCCCATAGCATGGGAGCTACCAGAAGAAATTCAATTCCCTTCGGTCGCGCCGGACCTTCCTAAAGCAGCGAAGTACACTTCGTTATGGGCGACCAAGGACGCGGAGCGCGCTCGTGATAGCAAAACCTTCTGGACCCTGATGGAGGTGAATATCATGATGGCTATCAAACACAAGCCGCAGTTGTCGCCAACGATATATGCTAACCTGCAGAGCTATGCCGAATTCAAAGCTGATTTCCATCAGATCTCAATCAGGGCGAGGAAGGACCCTGCGCAAAAGTGGTACGATCTGTCGTGCCTAGCCACGGATGATTCCATTGATGCGGTGTTGGATAAATGGTCAGCAGAGTGGTGCACCTCCACTGACTTGGCAGTGGGTGGAAGCAAGTCCGCCACACAAAAGAAGAAGGATGAGGCCAAGCTGAAGATGGCACAGCTGGTTGAGAAGAGGAAGAAGGAGGCCGTTGAGAAGGCCAAGGCAGAGTAGACAAGAAAGGAGGTAAGAAAGCAAACGAGAGGCACAGAGCAGGGCTCTGACAAAGGCGCATAGTTTCCTTCACCTGTAACTAAAGAAGAGGACACAGAGTAGCATGGCGCGGACCCTTAGGAGATGTTCAGCCCTATTAAGCGCTCGAGAGAGCTGGGAAAGGGAGGGTCCAGAAAGAAGTCTAAGGCGACCAAGACCTCGTTGGGCCCCATCACACTAACGGAGGGAGACTCATACGACATCGGTGAGACAATCAGAGATGTCACCATGGAGGCCCTGCAACACTTTGAAAAGCAACATCAGATTGTCCTAGGGGGCATCCATACTGGACTGTAGTAGTTGGTACAGCGTCTACCATCTTGGCTATCGGCACATCAGAGGCTGTCGATATGCTACGCACGAAGGCTTCCAATGCACTAATGCTACCAGATGGAGCACTGACAATAGGAAATGAGGCTGACAGGCCCACTTTCAGTGCCTTAAAGGGAGTAAGATTGAACCTAGCAATGCTCCCACATGAAGCACCCCACACCTTGTAGGATGGAGTAATTGTCGAGCTGAGGGCCCGCAAGCACCGCGCCCTCCAAGTGATCAGCGAGCAGAGAATAATAATGAGCAGATGGCCTTATATAGGAATGTTGCCATCACTGTCGAGGCCCAGGTGACCAGCCAAAGTAAGAAGATCATACAGGTCATAGAGGAGGCCTGCAGAATGGTCCCGGAATTAGCCACTCCAGAGGAGGAGCCAGTCGAGGTCCACATCCGTAAATTGGCCACAGGGGTGTGTGACACTCAGACGGAGATGGAACGGGTTCATTTGGAGCTGAACTTGCAGATTACAAAGCTCTAGTTGAGGGCTCAGCCTTCAACACCACTAGAGGTTAAGGAACAGCGGGTGGTCGTTGTCACAGAAGCAGTCGCGGCAGTGGGGAGTGCAGTAGAAGACTGCACACAATTGTTTAAACAGTCATTTGAGGTCTTGATCGGCTTGCAGGAGGACCCAAACATCCAGAGGCTCAAGATGGAAGCATGTGAACTCCAACAGCGCTATGACGAAGTTAAGGGCACTGCGCAAACCACCGCACTGACACAGAGATTAGCCAAGTAGCTGAAGGAACAGGTGGATGCAGCGCTGCACAAGGAAGCAGTGTTGAAGGCGCAACTCAAGCCCTGGATGGAGGAAGCTTATGCAGTTACGGGAAACATTGAAGGAAATCTTGCGACTCTACAAGCAAAACAACAACAACTTCAGGCTAACAGCACAAGGACAATAACTGAGAAGGCAATCGACAATGTGAAGCAGGTAGTAGCTCAGTGCACAGTCGAGGTTGCGGTCATCAGGTTCGAGCTGGACGAGCTTCGCACCAAGATCTCCATGCCTGCTGAGTGACTCGAGGGCGAGTCACGATGTTTGTGTTGGGGGCCTGTTGGGAGCGGGATCCCCCAAGGGTAGTTTTGGGGCTAAAAGCCCATGTTTTATTCAAGTTATTGTAATATTTTTGTAAAGACTCCACATTTTGTGGTCGCGAAGCGCGAAGGTATTATGTGTCACAAAGGGTAGTCTACCCTTAGTTTTGTAAAGTAAAGTCGACTGTAAGAGATCTACCCATGGTCCACTGACCATGGGATTGTATAAAAAGAGCTAAGCTCTAAGTAGTTATAAGCGCAACGAGGAAGAGAGTCATAGTTTAGAGCAAGAAGTCTAAGTCTTGGGTTGTAACGTAGGTAGAGGCTCTGCAGCTGAGTGCGCAAAGGCCTAGGGTAGAAGTTCGCAACTGAGTGTGTGGACTCTTGTAGCTGTGTGCGTAGGGTGAACAAAATCTGTAATACTTGGAAGATATTAATAAAAGGAGTTATTCTACAATTTCTGTGTATTTGTTTTGTTGACGAGTTTGGATATTTTGTGTATGAATTTCCTTTATTATGTTTATATGATGCACGAATGAATGCAACTACATTGAATAATTGAACACAATCACGCATATCTGCTTACACAATGATAACTTTAAGTATTTGACAAGATAAGCAAATCACTTAGGATAATTGAGGAATTTGCACGGCACGCTGCTATAGCAATGCCAAAGTACCTGAGCTACAGGTTAGAGTCGCGTGAAGGTCAATCATGTACTTTTGTGAAGGTATTGAAAGTCAGAATAGAGGGTTTGTCTTACAAGCCCTAGAGCAAGATCACCTGCATGAAGGTGGGGATAGAAGAGATCAAACGACATCACAACCATCTCAAGGGTGCGGAAACTTGGTTCCAGCATCCCCCCATACTGCTTTAGGTGAGACTTCGGTCCGCGCTTCGTGGGGTGATGATGAAAGGGCCAGTAATGTATGGATTTGTTTGGATAAATAACGTTGAACCTGGGTCAATCCCCCTCAAGCCAACACGGGGGCATTGGATTATCCAATGCCCAAAAATCTCCCCCCAGCATGAGTCACGTGTGATTTAAACTCAATACCTTTGGCTCTAATACCACTTGTTGGAATCATGATTGTCATTACACCAAAACCCGCAGGTGTTAGTAAACGGGTGCATCACTAGAGTTAACATATCCTTGAGAGGCGGTTAAGTCCATGTCACGAAACACATGGGGAGCAACAGATTTTCCAATGCCCAACAATTTGATTCCTTCACCAAACCTGATCAAACTCTCAATATTCCTAGCCCCTATATTGTGGAACAACTGAATCAAGTCCTGGCAATGGCAATAGATCTATCAAAGATAAATGATCTTCATACAATCTTCTAGTCTCGGCAATGGCATTAATTTTATCATAGACAAAATGATCTTCGTAGAGTCTTCCAATCCTAGGCAGTCATATGCAAATTCAACGGTTTTTGGCCAAAACTAGTGGATCTATTTCAGTGGATTTTCACAACATTGACAATAAATTGTGATATTCACCTATGTTCCAAGGGTTTCTTCATTGTAAAATTTGAAACATCGCAGGCAAGAGGGCATATCTTACGAGAGGGTCCATATTTATGGGGTAATGCGAGATTTTTTGTCATCCCATGGTTCCCAGAATTTGATGCCAATTCAATGGTGGTATCCAGAATGTCAGTATGGGGTTAGGTTGCATAATCTACCACTTCATTTCTGCCATCAGAAAGTGCTAGAAAGAAATGGGAATATATTGGGGAAGTACATAAAGACATATACACAAAGAATTGACGAAGGAATCAATACTTTTGCCAGAATATGTGTGGAGGTAGACCTCAACAAAGGATTGTCTGATCACATTCTCCTGACACATAACAAGGAGTGTTGGACCCACTTTTTAGATTATGAAAACACAGAATTTAGATACCGAATATGTCAACAAATGGGTCATCTACAAAACTCATGTCCTATGGCAAAGAAAGGTCCAAGAAGGAAAAAGAAACCAGCCAAGAAACCAAAGAGATGACAATTTCCATAGCAGCAATCTGAAGAAGAAGAAGAGGAAGATGAGGAAATGGGCAATCCCATCAATGAGGAAACCTAGAACCCACAAGAAAGTGTAGCAAACATAGGAGTTAATATTGAATCAACAGGAACTCTAGTCCTAACATTGCAGAAGGAGAAGATTCTCGTAGAAAAGGATACGGGAGGTTACAAACGATATCATGTATCTCAGAGTTCAGATTCAGATAAGAAAAATTCAAGGATGATTGAAGAGAACCAGCTAGCACTTTTAATGGCCACTCCAAATCAAGGAGGATGGCGAAAAGAAGAAAGGAAGAAAAAGATAACTAAATATTTTCATTTAGACCCAAGTTGTTTATTTTATTGTTTTTATTTTGTTTGTCTCTAACACAATTTTGATTAATTTAATTAAATGCTCTTTGGATCTATAAAACCTAATTTTGTTTTCATTAATAAAATTACAATTTCTTTATATTATATTATATATTAATATATATTTATATATATATAGATATATATATAATTATATTATCTTTATGTTTATATATATATATATTATATATATAGTATATAATATTATATATATTATAATTATATATATGTGTGTATATGTTAATACATTATATATATATATAATATACTATATATATATTATGTATATAATACATATTATATATTATTATATATATTAATATATATATTATATATATTATATACAATACATATATTATATATATCTTAATATATATATAATATTATATTTATATATATATATATACATACAATTTATTATTTTTAATATATAACTTTCAATATGATTATTTATATATCATTATAAAATAATAAATGTATATTATACACACACACACACACATATATATATAGATAGATATAGATATATATATAACTTTTTTCCCCCGATCGGGGTATGGTAGGTGTGAAGTGGTGACGGAAGCAGAGGTGGACCAGAGGGTATGGGGGGATGAGGTGATAGAAGCCACCTAGCTAGCTCAAAGGACAGAGGAAGTTATTGGAAGGGGTGAGGACACGAATGCAGGTGGGGCAGCATGCAGGACAGGACAAGGTTAATGTAGTTGTGGTCGAGGGTGGAGGAGAGAGACGGAGCTCTAGGGTCAAGCGTGAGGGCAGGAAGACAAGCAATGGCAAGTGGCAAGGTGAAAGAAGGAAACCCACGGCAAGAGCAGCCAGCGACACGAGTGGAGTGATGGAAGGCAATAATGGAAGGGTCGGGGAAACCTCATCCCAAGTAAATCGAATGAGGGAATGGGCAACAGAAAGAAGACAAGGGCATGTAGAGGACCATTTGGATGCTAGGCAGGGCACCTGGACAGAGAAACAAGAAGCTGAAGCAACCAGGAGAGAAGGCATTTGCATGAAAATGGAGGAGGAAGAGCGTGTTGGAAGGTGGTGGAAGCAGGCTAGAGGATGTCGAGCAGAAAACGGGTTTCGTCAGCAAGAATTGGTATGTTACCTCGGTCCCCATTCTTGATTGCATAGTAAAAATGAATTTTACAAAGGAATATGGGTTGATGGCTGAGGGAAGTCAAGACTCAAAATGAGTTGAGACTTGTTCTTCCTAGGAAACTAGCCCGGTCGCCTGGAGTGTTCTCGCCTATAATGTCGTCAGGGTGAGGGGGCTCGAGAAAAATGTAATGCATCCTTGAGTAGATAGGGACCGAAGGAATGTGGCCCGTTGGGATGCCCAATGGGGCTTCTACAATGGAGAGAGTATGAAACTTTTCGCTCCGGTAAGGTGGAGCTTGTGGCATACGAGGGAAGAAGTTATTGTCATGGGAGGGGAGCTTCAAACTGTCGTGGACCATGCAGCAACGCTGAGGATTGTCTAGATCGAACCGAGCCCAAACTCGGCTGAAGGTCGTAAGTCACAAGGAAAAATCAGGGGTAGCAATAGCGAGAGGGAACCAAGGAGGAGAAAATCCTAGTCCGGTCACTCAAACGCGACCTAGAATACCTATAATGAGACTTAGAATCAGGACACATGTAGAATTACTAATTCTGCAATGCATTATCCTGTCTGTTAGGGTGGGGATAAGCAGGGAGGGGAGGAACCTGAAGTTGGAAGAGGAAACAGAGAGACCCCGCGGGAATTGGGAAACTGGGATATACAAAATATAGAGAATCATTGGCCCAAAGTGAAGGGCATAAGCATGTTTATCTCTGAGAATGATCCAAAATGAATCCAAAACACCCTCTAAGTCATCAAATATTAAAAACTATCGCATGAGAATAATTTTTGGAAAAGTCGGGAGGCCAAAACATAGAGAAAACATTGAAAAACAGAGTATCAGCAATTTAAAACTATTTTGCATGAGAGCCGTTGGATCTGGCCGATCAACGATCCAGATCTGATCGGCATATCACAATCGATGAAGGCAGGTAGAGATTATCGGAGGCGGCTATATGGGAAGCACGACAACGATCAGCGCGACTAAACGAGAGTCGTTGATCTATGCACGTAGATCAACGATCCAAATTTAATCGTGCTATCACATCATTGAATATATATATAATATATATATATATATATAATATATATATATATTATATATATATATATGGACTTAACAGCGGCTCGCAGGATCGGCAACATGTGATTGCGATATCGCAATATCGCATCGGAGCAAAGCAAGGGAGCAACGCCGGTAACAAATGCGACTGTGATAAACTGGACCCGAAAAATTATAAACAATATTTGATATATTTTCAAGTCCGGAAAAAGGGCTTTTTCAATGTAAATCACATTTTCGTTAAATAAACAAAAAACAAAAGAAAATGCGATGATGCAATGAAACTGGACCCGAAAGGGCTTATGGATGCATATGTATAATATTTCAAGTCCGCATCAAGCCATTTTTGCGAGATTTCCATGTTTTAATGTATTTTTAAATATAAAAGAAAACCACGAAAACAAGCAGGATTTTGGGAGGACCGAAGGCGGTAAGAGGTTTTGGACGGGCTCCCCCCGAGCCCATATATTGGTTGCCATGTGTCGAGGCCCTGGAGAGAAAAACCACTCATTTTGGGCGGTTAACTCTCGTATGCATGGGCCGCCCGAAATGAACCACAGTCGTTGGATCTAGATCTTCCAGATCAACAGTGGAGATGCGATAAGCGACATAAAGGCAAACCCGATAGGAGTTATAAGGGGAATTTATAGTATTTCAAATCCGATAAACGACAGTTTAGAGAATTGCTGTGTTTTTAGTGTATTTCTCTGTGAACACAGAGAACATTGTTTCTGGGGATTTCAAAGGCCCTATGACCCATTCCGTTACAGAACAGGTGGCCACCATCCCTGAAAGCATTTAGCAATGATTACTAACGCTCAGAGGGGGATTTGAGCGGATAGAGGTCAGGGAGCCAGAGAGCCCGAGAAGAGGAAGAACAGACAATGCCAATTGGCTTTAAAGCCATAGAAGACAGAAGACAGAGACATGTAGTTTTTAACCCTGTACAGAAATTACATGCATACGAATTCTAAAACAAAGAAAATAAACAATGCGAGAGCATAACACATAAAATACATATGCACAGATATTTTCCCCTGGATCCCAAAACTGGGACTACCAGCTTGATTTTTCATTATATTCCTTTCAATGTACAATACATATTTATACATGCCGAAGCATCCAATACCATGGACCGAAAACCATAGGTAGGCTCGCCCAACCTAATATAGGGTCCAAAAAAAAAATCTTGGGGCACTGCCCCGGACCCCGTAGAGGGGGGCTACCCGCCCCCCCTCTAACCCCTCGGTTCACTACGTAGGTTAGTCGTGGAAAGAATATAACACAACCCAACAAGACAAGCAGTGTTGAGACAAAGAGCAAACAGACATAGAGAGTCACTGAGGAGAGTCTGTATACTTAGAAAGACTTGGGGGATCCAAGTAAAGCCTTGTTGTTTTGTATATGTTGTGTGAGACTCAAATTGAGCTCACTTTTGTAAAAACTTTGCTTCTGAAGACATAATAGAGAGGTCACCACTGAAGGCTGGACCAGGAGACATAGCCCAGGAGTGTTGGGTGAACTCCTTATTAGACTCATTGTGTTTATGTGTGTTTGTCTATTATGTTCTTTAACTGCTTCATTGTCTATCCATTGCACAAAATAACATAGGCAAATCCATGCACATGAGTCTATAATACCTTAATAATTGTCTAAGATCTCATTATGAGATCAAGTGGTATCAGAGCTTTATGTTTGCTAAGGTTAGACAAGCTTGTGTTGGATTGTTGAATGCTAACTAGGTCAAAGCTCAAATTAGGAAAATGAGAATTGGTTGAGGCTAACCCAGAAATTGGAAGAGTCTATCCTAGGAGGAGAATGGTAGAAGAAATTCCCTTGGAATCAGACTCTCAGTTCATGGACATTTTCATGACCATGAGAGCCATGGTGGAAGAAATGTATCAAGAATTTAAGAAAGGCCGAGGTAAAAGTCCTTCAACCTCCAAAGAAGACAAAGGAACAGAGGAAACTCTTCTAGATGGCCATCCAGAAAGCAAAGGGAAAGGAGAAAATCCTCCTCTATCAACACCTCCTTCTAGCCTTGAAAATAAAAATAAGAAAACATCTTTGATTAAATTAGATGTAAAAATTTGATTTGCCAATCTATGATGGATAATTAAATGCAGAAAAGCTAGATAACTGGATTAGACAGATTAATGTGTATTGCAGGGTGCAGAACATCAATTCAGAAAGGAGTAAGATTCAGTTGGCTTGCCTTCGCCTTGGAGGAACTGCCCTAGTGTGGTGGGAAGGCAGGACACAAGTTGATCTAAAGAAACATGGTAAAATTATTTCTACCTAGAGTGAATTCATTTCTGCCCTTAAAAAACAATTCTATCCACTAGCTTATATGCAGCAAGCAATGATGAGTTGGAAAACTCTTCGCCAATTAAAGGGGAAAAGTGTACAAAGCTATACCCAGGAATTTAGAAAAAGAGATTTAATTCTAGGCATTTCTCTAGACTCACCCAAAACTTTTCTGAAATATATAGGTGGCCTACATAGCTATTTGAGGCACACCATTCTCATGTTTAACCCTACTAGCATAGATGAGGTCTCCGTTCAGGGTACGCATCTAGAGGCTAGAGGCAAGAACATGAACCCATAGATTCGGGGATCATCAAAACCCACTACAAGCAAGAATAAGGAAAAGAAGAAGCAAAAATGGAAAGAGAGGGAGACAAACGTTGTACAGAAAGACAAACCTTCATACAATCACTTGAAGAAGAATGGGCATGATGATGAACATTGTTGGTCTTTACATCTGGAGTTGAAACCCAAGAAGTTCGATGGCAAGAAGAAGAAGATTGTTGCTGCTATTCAGAAAGATTTGGGGTCAGACTCAGGTGATGAAACAACAATCACAGCTACAGGTATAAAAGGTAAAAATTCTGAAGCATCTACTAGTAATTCTGCACAATCTATTGATAATGAAGAAAATGAGAGGAAAAGACATGAGCTTTTTCATATTAGAGTTATTTCCAAGCATAAAAAGCTTGACACTTTATTTGATAGTGATTCACAAGTAAACTTGATTTCTGAAGCAATTGTAAAGAAGTTGGGACTAATAACCACACATCACAAGAAGCCATATCCATTAGGTTGGGCATGTGATAAAGAAAAACTACAAGTGACTAGACAATGTAAACTTAGGTTTGCATTTGGGTCAACATTTGTAGATGAGGTTGAGTTAGACATAGTTCCCTTGGATATATGTGGTATTGTTTTAGGAAGTCCTCACTTGTATGATAGAAAAGTCATTTTCTATAAAGCTGAAAATAAGTATCAACTAACAAAAGATGGAATAGAATATATTGTAAGAGCTCATCAACTCAAAAATAACTACACTCTCATTAACTCGGGGCAGATGAAAAGAATTGTAAATTCATGCAAGCAATTTTTACTAATGGTTGTAAAGGAAAAGAACCCTAATAAAACCAATGTATTTGAAGGTTGTGATGCTAAACAGAAAGCTGATTTAGAAAAAGTTGTTTCAGAATATGATATCCTATTTCAAGAGCCTAAAGGTCTGCCACCCAAAAGGGAAATTGTACATGATATTCATTTGCAGCAAGATGCTCCATTGCCTAACATCAGAATGTACAGGTTATCCGCTTTAGAGAATGCAGAGATCAAGAAGCAGGTATAGGATCTGCTCGATAAAGGGTTCATAAGACCAAGCACATCATCATGCGGATCTCCAATCTTGTTGGTGAGAAAGAAATATGGTTCATGGAGGATGTGCATTGATTATAGAGCACTGAATAAAATAACGATCAATAATTGTTATCCGCTTCCTCGCATTAATGATCTATTAGATCAATTGAAAGAAGTTGTTTACTTTTCCAAGTTGGACTTGCGTAGTGGCTACCATCAAGTCAGAGTTGCAGAACAAGATGCATGGAAGATTGCTTTCAAAACAAAGCAAGGGTTGTATGAATGGTTGGTTATGCCTTTTGGCTTAACTAATGCTCCTGCCACTTTCATGAGAGTTATGAATGATGTACTCCAACCTTTTATTGATGATTTTGGAATTGTATATTTAGATGACATTCTTGTTTTCAGTAAAACATGGGAAGAACATTTGAAGCATGTAAAGCAGATTTTAGATGTTTTGAAAAGAGAAAATTTCTATGTGAAATTGTCAAAATGTAAATTCGGCAAAACATCTTTAAATTATTTGGGTCATATTGTACGGGGTGGTGAATTGAAGATATATCCCTCTAAGGTTGAATTCATTGTGAACTGACCTAAACCCAAATCTGCTACAGAAGTTAGGAGCTTCCTAGGAGCATCACAATATTGGAGAAAGTTTATTGCTAACTTTTCCTTAATTGCAGCTCCCTTACATGCTTTGACAGGATTGAACAAGGTGTTTCAGTGGGGAGGAAAACAGCAGAAAGCCTTTGACACCTTGAAAGAAAAAGTTAGTACAGCACCAGTACTAGCATTGTCAGATCTTCAAAGGCCATTGAGATTGAAATAGATGCCAATGACTATGCCATGGGAGCAGTGTTGATGCAACATGGTAAACCCATATGTTATCATTTTGAGACATTTAATTCTGCAGTAGTTAATTATCCCACATATGATAAAGAATTGTATGTATTAGTGCAGAGTGTGAAAAAGTGGAAACATTACCTATTGGGCAAAGAAACAATTATACATACAGATCATCAACCACTTCAATATTTGCACTCACAAACTAAATTGCAGCAATCAAGACACTATAGGTGGATGGGTTTCTACAACAATTTCACCTTGTCATCAGATATAAGAAGGGCATACACAATAAAGTTGCAAATATGCTATCCAAACCAATCATAAAGGCATCTACTATACTTAAGCATAACTCAGTATTGCATGAAAGCTACATTGAACAATATGCTCAAGATGTAGATTTTAAAGAGGTATATGCAACTTTAAGTCATGGAAAAACAAGTAGAAAGAATTGGATTATCATGTTAAAGGAACAACTCTTAATATCATTTTGAAAAGTTATGCCATTCTCAAACTGAAAGAGTTAACATAATCCGAGAAGCGCGTATTCTCTAATATCAGGTCATTTTGGTGTAGTAAAATAGTTGCAGCTGAAAGATCTGTTATGGGCCAAGAATGCATGAAAACAGTTTCTAGATATATTAAAGGGTGTACATGTGAGCTAAAAGCAAGCCAACAATAGAAAACTAGGCTTGTACACTCCACTTCCAGTTCCTTCTCATCCTTGGGAAAGTGTTTCCATGGACTTTGTTGGGGGACTGCCAAAATCTAGAAAAGGTCATGATTATTTATATGTTAGTTTGGACAGTTTCAGAAAAATGTGTATTTTGATATCTTGTAACAAGCATATTACAGCTGGAAAAATAGCGAAGTTGTTCTTTCAGCATGTATGGGTTCATTTTGGGTTACCCACTTCCATTGTATCTTATCGAGATTCCCGATTTGTTGGGAAGTTTTGGTCAAGTCTATGAGAATTGATGGACACCAAACTTAAGAAGAGCACATCCTTTCATCCACAAACAGATGGTCAAACAAAGGTGGTCAACAGGACAGTGATCCAGTTGCTTAGGGGATATTACAACAAGCATCCCAAGCTTTGGGATGAACATTTGTGTTATGTGAAACATGCTTACAACCGTGCTAAGCACTCTTCTACATAGAGATCTCCTTTTGAGACTTGTTTTTGTTTTACACCAAGGTCTCCCTTGGATTTTGTCTTTGGAAAAGGCATAGCAGTTGATGGACACGGTGATGTGGACAAAGCAACCAAGTTCATTGAACAGATCCAAGAAGTGCACCAAGCAGTGCAGAAACAGCTAGAAAGAAGCCAGGCCAAGTACAAGGCAAGGCATGATAAGCATTGAATTGAGCATAGCTTCCAAGTTGGTGATCAAGTCTGGCTATACATCAGCAAAGATAGAATGCAAGGTGAAGGTAAGAAGTTGAAGCCAATAAGGTATGGGCCTTTCAAGGTACTTGAGAAAATTGGTGAGAATGCTTTTCGCCTTGATTTGCCAGCTTACATGCACATCTATTCAGTAGTTAATGCAGAGAACTTGAGACTATTTGAACCTTCATTGGTTGAAGATCCCGAAGATAAAAGTCAGTTGCCTTCTATTGATGGTCTGTTGCCTGAATATCTCAATGAGTTGCAAGAAGATATAGTTCTAGACAGGAAGGTGAGAACTACGTGCAGAGAGGATGTTGAGTACCTCAGAATCAGGGTCAAAGGTTCAAAACCAAGTAGTGCAAGATGGATAGAGATTGGACAAGTGAGGAAGTTGTATCCTCACTTAATTGATGCTTAAAAACCAACTTTTGGTGGTCCAAAAGCCTTTTTAGTGGGAATGTGTGATCCAAAATGGATCCAAAACACCCTCTAAGTCTTCAAATATTCAAAACTATCGCATGAGAAGAATTTTTGGAAAAGTTGGGAGGCAAAAAGATAGAGAAAAAATTGAAAAACAGAGTATCGGCGGTTTAAAACTATTTTGCATGAGAGCCGTCGAATCTGGCTGATCAACAGTCCAGATCCGATTGGCATATCGCAATCAGCAAAGGCAGGCAGAGCTTATCAGAGGCGGCTATATGGGAAGTGTGACAGCGATCAGCGCGAGTAAACGAGAGTCGTTGATCTATGCACGTAGATCAACGGTCCAGATTTAATCACGTTATCGCATCACTGATATATATATATATATATATATGGATTTAACCACGGCCCAGAGGATCGGTGACATGCGATTGTGATATCGCAATATCGCATCAGAGCAAAGCAAGGGAGCAAGGCTGATAACAAATGCGACTGCAATAAACCGGACCCGATAAAATTATAAATGATATTTGATATATTTTCAAGTCTGGAAAAAGGGTTTTTCAATGTAAATCGCATTTTCGTTAAATAAACAAAAAAACAAAAGAAAATGCGACAATGCGATGAAACTGGACTCGAAAGGGTTTATGGATGCATATGTATAATATTTCAAGTCTGCATCAAGCCATTTTCGTGGGATTTCCATGTTTTAATGTATTTTTAAATATAAAAGGAAACCACGAAAACAAGCGGGATTTTAGGAGAACCGAAGGTGGTAAGAGGTTTTGGCCAGGCTCCGCCCGAGCCCATACATTGGCTACCACGTGTCCAGGCCCTAGAGAGAAAACCACTCATTTTGGGCGGTTAACTCCCGAACGCATGGGCCGCCCGAAATGAACCACAACTGTTGGATCTAGATCTTCCAGATCAACGGTGGAGATGCGATAAGTGACATAAAGGCAGACCCGATAAGAGTTATAAGGGGAATTTATAGTATTTCAAGTCCGATAAATGACAGTTTGGCAAATTTCTTGTGTTTTTAGTGTATTTCTTTGTGAACACAAAGAACGTTATTTCTGGGGATTTCAAAGGTTCGATGATCCATTCCGTTACAAAACAAGTGACCACCATCCCTGAAAGAGTTTAGCAATGATTACTAACGCTCAGAGGGGGATCTGAGCGGACAGAGGTCGTAGAGCCAGAGGGCCCGAGAAGAGGAAATGAACAGACAGCGCCAATTGGCTTTAAAGCCATAGAAGACAGAGATAAGCAGTGTTGAGACAGAGAGCAAACAGAGACAGAGAGTCAATGAGGAGAGTCTGTATACTCAGAAAGACTTGGTGGATCCAAGTAAAGCCTTGTTGTTTTGTATCTGTTGTGTGAGACTCAAATTGAGCTCACTTTTGTAAAAAATCTTCTTCTAAAGATATAATAGAGAGGTCAACACTGAAGGCTAGACTAGGAGACGTAGCCCAGGAGTGTTGGGTTAACTCCTTATTAAACTTGTTGTGTTTATGTGTGTTTGTCTATTATGTTCTTTAACTGCTTCATTGTCTATGTATTTCGCAATCTTATCGATCCATTGCATAAAGTAACATAGGAAAATCCATGCACATGAGTTTGTAATACCTTAATAATTTTCTAAGATCTCATTATCAGATTAGAGAAGGAAGGGGGGAATTCAAGGGACTCCAAGCCAAGAGTGGGCGGATAAGCTCGAGCCAGAGAAGCTCAAGTTCACTCTGTTTAAAATAGTTCTGACTAATAAAGAATTTTCATTGGTTTATGTTCTAGGTAATATATATACCAGTGTGCAGCGACGCCCGGTGTTCCAGAACCCATATAGTGCTCCAGCCCAGGAACAGGCAAGCAGCTTGGAATTGGTGAGCTTCTCGCGAAAAGAAATATTAAGCATGAAAGAGGACAGGAGGGAAAAGGAGGGAAAAGAAGCAAGCAAGAGAGGAACTATAGGAACAGGTAAGGCAAGAGAAAGGACAAAGAGGGTGGAAGCAACCTCTAGCAAAGATCCAAAAAAAAGAGGAAGAAAACATGCAGACCCTCATAAACGCGTACATGGTTGGCACTCGGTCCGAGGTGAAAGCTCAAATATCAGAGTGGGAGAGGGAGCTCAATGAAAATATAACCAATCAGGAAATAGAGGCAGAAGAATGGGAAACTATGGTGAAATATCCAGGGAACACCAAAGGTCATCACATGTTGTTTCGACAAACAATTCAACAGTACTGAGTTATGAAGAATATCTTGGCCCGAGCAATGACGTTATATAAGGAGTGAGAGGAACAGGAGGAGGTCAGACCAACAGAGCCTAGCATGAAGGATCTACACAGAGAAATTGTTGCAGTCTAGATACAAGTGTACTGAAACAATCTCATGGTGAACAGGATTGAGCAGGGCATACAGGACATGAAGAGGAGAGAAATCCCAAGGTCCAGTGCTAAAGCCCCAACCCTGGTGGACTCATCTAATGAGTGAAACAGGTCTTCAAACAAAATTTTGTTTATATGTCGGTTAGCTTTTACTATTTTAATTTAAAGTTTATAGTAGATAAAACTGCAAATGTAGCCTGGATGGTCATGAAAACTTTATTTAAATTTTGGATAGCATTCGATGCAGATAGGTGGCCAACAAACCTGGTTTCCTATGGGCAAGTTGAGGCCACCTGCGAATTTTGTTAAAAACATACTTATGTTCAGAAAATATTAATAGAAAAAACATCTACCAAACTTCCAAAAAAAAAATATTATATATATATATATATATATAATATATATATATATATATATATATATATATATATATATATATATATAACTTTTTTAAATAAATAAATGATATTAAAAAAATACTATAACGATATTAAAATATGTCTAGGAGACATATTATATATATAAATATATATATAATGGAGATATATTATATATATATATATATATATATATATATATATATAATATATATATATATATATTTTCGCAAATAATATTCATATATATATTATTAGTCCCTGCCATCTGGCAATGGCCAGGGACTATAGCAATCGAAAAATGTGGGTTAACATTAGTTCTAGCTGGTCATTGTCATGGATAACCTAAATTTATCCAAACTCTTTATAGATCACCGTGTAGTTTTATAAGGAAATAGGTTTAATCATCCTATTTGGCCTCTTCCCGAGGTGGGGAGGCTATAAGAGACTAAAATCATATCTTATATTAGTATGTTCCTTTCCATTTTTGAGAATTTTTTAGAGAGGTAAACTAATTCTAGTATTAGTTTAAAGCATTAAATGTTATGAATATCCACTAGTACATGTAACTATAGTATCCACGAGTGAACAACCACTGCATGTACACCACCACTGCATGTACGCCTGCCACCATTTCATTTACAAGCCCTCTATCACACCAACAACCCTCTATCACACCAGAAGAAAACAAGAATTTTTAAGAAAAACCAGGTAGCCGCCACGAAAGCTTACCCTTCCTGCGATCCTTCGTTCCTGTTGTGTCCTTCCAAGGCCACAATGTTGGTAATCTCTCAGCCGAACGAGACCTGCTCAACGTCGAGACATTCCTGGCTCTTCAGGGGCAGTGTGGCTTTTAGGGAATCGAAGAGATAAAGTAATGGTTCAGAGCTTTGACGAAACAGTCTGTGAAAGTGGGGCGGTTGTGGTCTACTTCACATTCTGCCAGAGCAATGACCTTCGGCTCCAGTGACCGGATTCGGACAAGAAAGTTCTTGAGCCTCTCATTGTGGACTTCGTCGAGGAGTTCATGGAGGTGGAGAACGTAGTTGATGGCGAGTGACTCACCCGGGCGGGTGGAGATTGCGAGGGCAGATGAAGGGCGTTTTCTTCTTCATCGTGAGAATCCGAGAAGCCGAGAATTTCATTGAAAGACGAAGCCGTCGTATACAGCTGCAGGTTGTCGCAGAATATATTGTAAAAAACTCTGCCCCTGACCCTGACCCTTTTTATTTTCTTGCCTATAACGTTCCTGCAGTTTCTGTTGCTCTGATTGTTTCTGCCGCTGCATTTGTATTCTTCATCTCAGTTTATAAATCCCAACTGCTTCTAGTTAGAACTATATAAGTAGGGGGCCAGGGATGCGTCTTTCACACTTACCAATATTCCCATGAATCGATCAACCACCCAGATCCAAACCCTCAGAAGCAATCCCAAGAAGCCTGACCTAACCCACCGTCGAAAGGTGTGTGCGTTAGCGACTAGCTTAAGAGCTCAAGTGGAAGCCGCATAAACTCTACTGACTTGAATAGCTAGATAGATTAGACCATAAAGACTAGACCCAGGTGTGACTCAAAGTCAGGTTGTCTTTCAACAAAACGAAGACCTCGAAATGTTCCTCAATCTTGATCTACTGCGGGTGGAGATGTTGGTTCTTGCTCTGCATCTAAATAGGTAGCGAAGTGGTGGCCTTGGAACAGGTTCTTAAACTTCTGCACAAGCTCCTCCGATGAAACGTTGGCTTTCGGGACAGGCAAAGAAGAATCGTTGCGAGACACCGAAAAGGCTCTCCTTTGGCCTTGAGGGAACATCAATCTTGATTAAACCCATAATAATCATTCTTTGTATGCATATACATTTTCTTAATTTCATAATGATGCTACTTAGCTAGCTTATATTTAGTACCTATAAAAACCCTCTTCTCCCAGCTTTTTTTATTTCGCTTAATGCGCAAGCGCTCGTGGACTGTAGCTATTGTCTTTTCTATGCTATTGTACTAACAACTTAAATGAAGAACAAGCCAAGATCCTATGGACACAGAGAAATGAATGTGTTAGTCATCTGGTGAAGAAATTTCGGTACACGTGGTTGTTCTATCAATAAATCACTTAGAAAATCTTGTTTCACGAGTTATACCTTTATATTATCAGAATATATCATATGTTACTATTTGTAATAATAATATTATTTTATATATGACTGATTTATTGCTTTTCAATAATATGATTTATTGTTTTTCAATATTATATGGATTTTCATAACATTACCACAGACATTGAAATATGGCGAGATAATACATATGATAATCATTTTAGGTTAGAAAACTCATCTTTAAAAGAATTATAAAATATATTTGAAGCTATTTTTTGTTTTATACCTTTGGCTTGACCCTCTTCTAGCTGGTCAACATGCGCCTTCTTCTAGTATTCAATGGAAGTTTTGTAATTATACCATTCAGCAATGTTCAATGGAAGTTCTGTAACTATACTTTTGATGGAATTTTTGTAATTATACAATTCAACAGTAAAATGCAAAAATACACTCATCATGTTAGGAGTGCTTTACAGGTTAGAATTACAACACAAATCGAAAAGTTGTCTACATCGACATCCTTCAGACAAACAATACTCTTTGCAAAAAAATAGGGGTCACTGTCAGAAGAAATTACCTTAACAGGATTTGGAAACCCCCTTTAGTCTCTTAACTCCATTGCCAAATAAAATCTCTGTATTACTAAAGAAAACTAATTACTATAGAGCTTTCTGTCGCAAATTCACAATGCATCTGGCTACTGTGAGTGTATACATATGTTCTCAAGTCTCCCACAGTATTAGGCTAGATTGTGAACTCCCTCTTAGTGTTTCCTTTTTCTGCTGGAAGAAGAATAGTTTCTTTTCAATCCTCCTTGCATATCTCCCTTAGCTAGTAAGGTTTGTTCAATAGATGCATGTCTGTTGGATAGATAGTTATGCTAATGTGATACTAATCTTCTGCGTTGATTCGGCTTTTGTTGCCTTTGGTCTCTTCAAACCCAAAGCAAAACAACAAAATAATATTAGAGTAACTTATGGAAATCCACAATTGTCATAGTTGGTAGCTTGTTTTATCACCTAATGACAGAATCTATACTGATTCTCTTTGACATTGATTTAACAATGGAATGCATAGATAGAGTCAATGCCAATAATTCGTTTAGATATCCTCTTGAATTTCTCTAGTAGTGTGTTGATACATCTAATTATCCCCAATGACTATTGTTGCATATTAGATGAATCTCCATTGTCTGTCATGGTTTCTGAGGGTTCTTTTTATAACAAAATTGTTTTAGTCATCTGGGAGAAGAAAAGCTCCACTTCAATCCTCTGGTCTTGTAACATCTGCAAAACTGTGCATTGGCTTTTGCCTCAGCCAATGTTGCCATGGCCCCAGCCACCAGTGACAACATTCTAGCCATGAAGATAAAGATCAGTGAACTGGAATCAACCCATGACAGGTTGAAAGAACAAGATAACCTTCAAGCTTTTATAAGCAACACTGTGGAAGCCCATCAAGATTTGAGAAGTCACACCAGCTGAAGAGCAAGGCCTCAAGTCTCAAAGATGAATTCCACACTTACATGGAACAACCATCTGAACCCAAAGCTAATCCCATATATATTATGTACATACTCTATTAGTCTTGTTAAGGTTTGAGAACTAGTCTGAATACCATTTCTTTACTATCATAAGAGGTTTGATAGGAGAGCATGTTATTAACTGTATTAGGCTTAATGGCCACGATTACTTAACTGTATCAAGTAACCTCCTCAACTAGTGTGCTTTCTTGTTATTACTATAAGCTTAGTAAGTATCAGTCATTCTACATAGATATGGTGTTACTTACCTCATGATGGTACATAGGTCATGTAGGTTTACAGTAAACATGGTGAACATCACACTTGTTTTTAACCCAAGCCAGGTAATTTGTGAATTTATAAACTCAGTTACTATTTCCTTATCGCACTTCAAATATAAAAAGATGAATGTAGGTTTTTTTAATTTATTTTTCATTGTGAACTAGAATCAGCCCATGACAGATTGAAAAAACAAGTGGAAGTCAGCAGAGTTCAATTAGCAAATCTGAGAAGTCACATCAGAGCTTTCTATTCATTGATGTAGAACTTATAGGACTTATGTGTCCATCACCTCCGAGTGATCGACGAACATGAAGAAACCAAGACTAATATCATCCTCAGCAAGACTATTCAAAACTGTACTTGGTTCACACTGATGGAAGGAAAGCTCTCTCTGTGAGAACGCCACTTTAGCAACCACTTCTCCTACTGGCTCCGTCACGCCAGGGCAAAAAAGCATCCTACCCCACTCAATGCAGGGACTTGTTGCGTCACAACTTCCCTTGTTTTTTTTCATTAGCAGATAAGTGAAAAATATTGAGATAAAAAAAAATATAATAATTTAAAAGGTTTATGGTATATGTAGTACATTCATTTGATAATTTAAATGTTTTTTGAACTTCTAACTTTTGAAAACTCATCTACATTATTTTTGTTTTTATAAATATGTATATGGCACAGTTGCGATTAGATTAAGAACGTCGTCATATGAGGATTTTAACCTAAAATTCTTAGGTCCAATTTCTTTGTGAATCTATTGGATAACGACTTTTAAATCTTAGAAAATGAGTAATTAGGTTACAACATCCTTTTTTGCAAGCTTTATGACCATCTTTAAAATCATCCATTCATAAAATTTATTTGTTTAATAACGAAATCCAATTTTAAAATTTAAAGCTTTTTCAAGAGTATTATTATTGTAAAAAATTGTTAAAAAATCTTTATTTATAATTATTTTTAAATTTAGAGGTATTCTTCAGTTCAATATGCAAATTTGTTATTTTCATCAATTTTTGTAGGTAATTAAGGTAAATTTGAAATAAAAATAAAAATAACTTTATATTAAAATAAAAAAATTTAGTTCATGGGTCTTGAATATATGAAATCACCGATTTGATTCCCTACCCTAATGGGGGTGATATATTGGACATGTTGAAGCCTTTGTTAAAGCACTCCTTAATGTGAAATCACTGGTTCAATTCCCTACCCCGATGAGGGTGATATATTGAACATGTTGAAGATGTAGTCTCGCCAAACTTACAACAACAAAAAATTACATTATTATTTTTTATTCTTAATTTTTGTTGGATAATTAAGGTAAACTTGACTTGGTCATGTTACCCCTCCAGGTTTATGAGAACCCAAGGTATTTCCCATGGAATTCATGTGGAATATATCCTATTTAAAGGAGGGAAATAGACCACCCTAGATCCATCTTAACTCTCAAACTACCAAACACTTAATGGATCAAATCGCTTGACATGCAAATATCTTAAGATATAAAAAGATTTGATCCCTCTTGGCACTTTATAGATCCGAGTTAAGTTGAATCTAGGTTGATATTATGCATGTGAGAGAATTATTTCTTGTGTTCTTTTAAACAAACATTTAATATAATTAAATATTGAACAATATATTTGAAGAAAGTATTTATTTATTAAACATATTATATTCTCCAAATTATCTTTGAACAAATCATATTCTTCAAACTATTTTTTATATACGTCAACATAGATTCATCTTAACTCTTGACCTAATAAGCATGGAAAGGGATCAAATCTCTTAATATGCAAAAAAAAAAAATCGAGTGAAAAACCTTGAAAAGGTTTGCCCTTCAAGATACCTAATTTATGTGATGAATTGATAGATACAAATTGAAGACGGATCTATGTTGGTTCTTAATATATTATTTATATTTATTGAACCGAGAGAGGCTCTCCAGCACAATATGGAAGAGTTGTTGTAATGCCTTGTTATGTCTTGTTATGTACCATTGGTTGGATAATTACCAACATTTTATATATTATATATATATATATATATATATATATATATAATATATATAAATATATATATATATAATGTGGCTCCATAAATTAAAGTTAAAACTTAAAATTAACTTGAACTTGAGGTTTGCACCCCCTAAGATTTGATCTCTCTCGAGCTTGATAAATTTGGGGTTAAATAATTAATAATATTATAAAAATATTTAAATTATATACACACATACATACACGAAATAATCACTTATTAATATAATAAGAATCTTTAAACAAAAAATATTATATGTTTTTACAAATTATTAAGGTAATTGTCCAATAGATTTATTTTAGATGGTTGGTAGGAATGACCATTATCATTATATTACATTAAATTGCATCTTTATCTTGCATGTTAGACCTCATTATAGGTTCTAACTTGATCTATCACATCATTCGACTTTAATATGATTTGATGAAAAATATTTCAATTTTATTAATAAGTCAAAAATGACTCAATTATTATGAAAAAACTAAAATTGACCAAAATAAAAACTAACCTAGGCCAAAGGTTGCATTGAATATTGTGTTGCATTAGCTAACCACTAAACGTCAAATCCCTCACATAATTGAATAATGCTAACAAAGGTTGTGTTGTGTAGCAGAAATATAATCGTGTGTTTGTAAAGTGGAACTCTCCTAGGAGTTGCCTTGAGTTTCTTTAAGTTACTATTAAACCCTGCAATATTTTGGTTGCGGATATTAAACACAATCAAATAAATAGAATCTCTTGTTTGTAACAATCGAATTCGTCTAGGAACTAGCTTAAGTTTCTTTAAGTTACTATTAGACCTACCATATTTTGGTTGCAGGTATAAAAGATAACGCCAATTAATATGTATTTTTCCATGCACATGAAACTAAGCTCGATGGAGTGCTACCCAACTAGAAATGTCAATCAATAACGAGAGACTAGCAACCCATAAAGGTTAACTAGTTTACTTGACTAGGATCTTTCCATTGAATAGAAATAGTAAAGTTCAAGGAGAAATCAACTTGGTATCATGAATAACTATACATTTAACCATAAATCCTAACCTCTTGTAGTTTCATGAGCTTGCTCATGATCTTCCACTCTAGTTTCATCACCTTAATTACATGCCTTACTACTAAAAATATTTCATTAAATCAATATTAAGTCTTAACTATATAATCTAGCTTGCTTTACTTACTAAACTCTATTTAATTCATGCACACTACATCAAGCATTCTAATGTGGAGGATTGCTTCAAAGACCCTTAAATAATCACAATAATTGTTATAATCTAGCATTGAAAGGTACATTATCTTACAATATAATATCACTTCTCACATTTTGTTATTATGCATCACTATCTTCACTTATGTGATCTCACTTCCTACTATTATCCATCATTGCATTGTAACTTCATTAAAGCCATTGAACCCATCCAACATTATAAAGAATTCATTTGGAGGGTTTTTCTTTAGACAAAGCCTCCCCCTCCACTCAATTAATGCCCCCAACTAGTGTCACTTTCCCTCTATTTATAGGTATGGCCCAATTGGACTTGAGTCAGATCAAACAAACCCAAACAGTTGACAACATAGTGAAGTGGCTTAAACTTCGTCCTCAAATATGACATTATCAAGGAAAATGCAATAAAGGGTTCAAGCTCATTCTTAATCAACAAATGTGATTTCCTTTACCTTCTCATTACACAAATGTCAGCAGTGTGTCAAGGCACCTTTATCTGAATCAATGGCTTTAATTTAACTACAATTTGTAATCAAGACATGACATGTTGATGATATTGAACCATAAAAAATTTGACAGTTCTACAATAGGTCTGCATTGCAAATTACCATGGAAACTTGGCATGGTTGTTTTAGTTTGATTCCTTTATCTTAGGCATATTAACTAAGGTAGTCAATATACACAATGTCAATGAGAGTTTGGATATTGGTTCAAGGGTTCACACACAAGGGCAAACAATTTTGAAATTTGGGTGCGAATATGTGACATGAAGAATGTATCAATCTAATATATGTATATCTTAAGTGGATTCATTAGTTTAAAATATGTTTTTTCCTTAAATTTTCTATACAACTTTATAAATTTTAAATTAGATGTTAAATAACAATTTCACATCTATAATTTAATTTTCAAATTTTGTGACTCAGACAAACTTAAGTTCTCATTTTGAATTTATAAATCATGGCAAAACATGTTTAATGGTACTCACTCTAAGAAACATAAATCATTAACCATGGGCCTCATACACCAATGTGGTGTCTGGCTTGGTCGTGACCTTAAAATTGGATAATAATAATAATAATAATAATAATCTAGATCCTTAATAAAGATGCTTTAGAAGTAATTGTCGCTTTAACTTTGTGGTTTATCCACCAACCTTGTCATGGTAGGAAGTTGTACCAGGCCATTTGGTTAGATCGCATAGTCCACATAACAAGGTCATTTGGTTAGATCATAATACCACATAAATGGTAGTCACATCTTGTTGTTGCATTAATTTTTTGGTTTATCCACCAATCTTGTCATTGTAGGCAACTCTACAAGGCCATTTGGTTAGATCACATAGTTCGCATGAATGGTAGTCCCATTCCTTAGGAGTTTCCCCATACTTTGTGAGACAAGTTTTCTTCCTTCTTAGATCCAAATTGGATTCCCTTCATATAATGAATAAAATGTGAGTACTCGTATTTTTCTCATCATTATTGATGAATAAGATTGTGAATATTTTCATTTCTCTTAGGCTCTAAGGCACTAACTATTTGTGAGAGAAACAAGATAGAAAATGCTCATAGTTCTTGTGCATGTGCATCATGAATTTGTCACGTGTTTATTGCATCTTTGCCATGATGCCTAAAACAACCTCAATTGTGCCAAGCTCACCTCATTCATGTCAAATTTGGGTATGATGGATGCTTCTATTGAATCAACTCCATGAATTGCATTTACTTCTATAATAAATCCTTTCATGATCTATATATCTTTTTTTTCTTTTTTCCTTTGTACAAGTGGGGGTCGATAACTAGAATACACTATCATTTGCGCCACTAGATCACATTGCATTTCTTGTTTGCAAATTTTTGTGGTTGTCAAAATTTGGATAATTTGATTCCAGACTTTTATCCACGGTCCTCATTTTTAATCAATGTTCAAGTCCAAACCATGACCCATCCTCACATTGAATTTCTACCACAATAACCCATTGACCTAATATAATAGCCCACAAACTATATTGAATGATTTAGCCAAGATTCGAACTGAGGTTAATAGCATTAACACCGTTAGTCCTCACCACTCGAGCTACCATTGATGGGCTTCATGACCTCTATATCATGAAAACGTCATCTTTATTTTTTCAATGTCATTACCTTTCAGGATTCAAGGCATAAGATGGAATATTGAGAGGTCCCTTCAATGTGTTTGATTATAAATTGTTCACTTTTTATGTTCGTTGAAATTATCTTTTACCTGTGATCGTTTAATTTTCTCATGCAAAGTAAATATTAGCAAGTATTTTACCAAAACTTAGGCTATTTGTATCCACATGGAAAAACATTAGCAAATATTGGTTTAAAAAATCCTTGTGACTATGCACGGCAATCCTATGACATCCTATTATAAGATCACCTCTTTGTGTTATGTCTCAAATTTTGTTTATTATTATAGGCGTCAATGCCCCCATAACAAACTAGGGATTTTCTTGTCACCAATATAGATCCATTTTAACCTCTAATCTAACAAGTGTCAGGAGGTATCAAATTTCTTGAGGTGCAAATCTCTTTTTGAGTGCAAAACTTGAGGAAAGGTTTGCACCTTGAGAGATTTGATCATTTTCAACACTTGATTAAGATGGACCTACATTGGTTTATATTAAACTACAAGTTTCTATAATGTTCTTTCAATTTTGAACAATTAATTTTTGTTTTCTTTTATTTTTCTTAAATTATATCTATGTAATAAATAAATTATAATATTGTAGTATTTTATTTTTTTGCATTTGCTACATTTAGTTGTAGTAAATAAAATCCCATAGGAATAAATGAGATTTTAATTTTGTTATTTTATCTACTTAATCTCAAATCCCATTATTAAGGCAAATAAATTCTTAAAGATGTATTTTATTAGGAATGATAAGAATTCAAACTAATCCATATTTTGTCCTTGGGATTTTGGATAGACATTGATTGGGTGTCTTGTTAAGGCACTCCTAGACTTTAAGTCACTGGTTCAATTCCCCGTGTTATTCTTAGATGTTAAATCTTTGGTTCAATTCCCCACCCTATTCCTAGATGTTAAGTCACTGATTCAATTCCCTGCCCTAGTCGGGTGTTATTCTTGGATATGACCATGATGTAGCCTCACAGTTGTAGAACTTACAAAAAAAAGGAATGATAAGAATTCAACTTTTTCTTTGTGCTCTTTTAGTAACTAATTGTTCAATGTAAAAAGACATTCTTGTAGATGTATTTTTTTAGGAATGGTAAGTCACCGATTCAACTCCATGTCCTAGTCAGGGGTTATTCTTGGATATGACCATGATGTAACCTCGTAGTTGTAGAACTTAAAAAGAAAAAAAGAAAAAAAAATGATAAGAATTCAACTTTTTCATTGTTCTCTTTTTGTAACTAATTATTCAATGTGAAAAGACAAATTCTTGAAAATGTATTTTCTTAGTAATGGTAACAATTCAACTTTTTCATTGTTCTCTTTTGTATAACTATTTATTCAGTGTAAAAAGACAAATTCTTAAAGGCGTATTTTCTTATTAATGGTAAGAATTATTTTTCATTGTTCTCTTTTGTGTAACTAATTGTTCATTGTAAAAGAACTACCCTAAGAATGATATCTAAATACACACAATGCATAAGATAGAAAAAACAAAACGAAAAACTAAAAGACTTAACATATGTATTGTAAATGTAAGATAAGAACTTAAAGGACAAGTTTATTCAACCACTTACACAATTGCAAAGAAGACAACAATTTATAATTTGGAAAAATATTGTATAAGCTAGAAAAATACCCTAAAAGAATTAATGTATATATTTTAGATATAAGATAAGTATTTGAATAACAAGGCTATTCAACCACTAGATAATAATTCATAATTTGGAAACACAATGCATAAGCTAGAAAGAAACCCTAAAAGAATTAAAGCATGTATTGTAGATGTAAGATAAGTACTTTAAGGACAAGGTTATTCAACCATCTCATTGCAAAGAAGACAACAATTCATAACTTGAAAAGAAACTCGAAGAGAGTGAAAGTGTGTAATGTAGATATAAAATACATACTTTGAAGTAGAGTATTCATACACTCATGCATTTCAATCCTCTCCACTCAAAAGTTTCCCCTTTTATGAGTTTACTTTGGCAATCTCAAGTGTTGCTAAATATGAAGAAATCTTCTCCTCGAGATCACCCTCTACCAAAGAAAGGAATATATATATATATATATATGTGTGTGTGTGTGTGTGTGTGTGGAGGACTTGTACTTTATATATGTGTGTGTGTGTGGACTTGTACTTTTATTATTATTATTTTTAATTGCATTTCATTTTTTTTATGTAACATCTTCCCCATACTAAAGAATGCACTCCAGACTCTATGGAGAGATGCAAAATACATTTCTGAAAAAATTAGATGTGTACATGAATATACACCAAATACCCATGAGTGGATTCGTGTATATTTAAATATTAACCCTTAAATAATTTATTAATAGATTAACATTTTCTTTACTATTTTTTAATTCTTTTATTTATTTTTATTTTTTAACTCAAGTAAATAGGTAAATAGGTGACCACACACCTAAATATGAAGTTTTGAATGATTTTAAATTTTCAGAGTTCTCAACCTATACATTCATTTTCCTTACCATATTTTGTTGTTTTCTTTATCAGCATATACATTCATTTTCCTTACTTCCATATTTTGTTGTTTTTTTTTTACCAAACTCTCTGACATGTTCAAAATATCTTATTTTAAAAGAAGAATATTGATTGTCAAATAAATACAACGAAAAAAAGATGACCACTTTGACACCTATTTAGTCTTTCTTTTTCTTTTCACAAAATATCTTATTTTGAATGAAGACTATTAATTGACCAATAAATATAACAGGAAAAGGGATGACCACACTTTAATGCAATCATTTTAAATTAGATATTTTGAATAAATACTATTAATTGACAAATAAATACGACAGGAAAAAAAGAGAACCACACTTATATAAAGTCATTTTAAAATTTCAAATTTCCGGACATATGCATTGACATTTTCCTTGGCTCTGCATTTTGTCTTTTCCTTATTAATCTACAACAGGAAAAAAAGAGAACCACACTTATATAAAGTCATTTTAAAATTTCAAATTTCCGGACATATGCATTGACATTTTCCTTGGCTCTGCATTTTGTCTTTTCCTTATTAATCTATTTTATCTGCATTTTGTCTTTTACTTATTAATCTATTTTATCTTGAAATGTGACAAGTTCAAAATAACTTATTAAATGAGAACAATTAAATATATGATTGACAATTAAATATATTAATAATTGAGATACGACTTTTTTTTAATTATTTACCACTGTTACCAATTTATGACAATTATATATATTCTAATATATATATATGAGATAAAGTATGACTTCAAAAAATTTAAAACTTTACAATACTAGTTTACTTATAAACATGGAGAAATTAAAATTTTAAAATATTTATTTAAAGAAATTTTTAAAATTATAAATTAAAATAAAATTTAAAAATATTGATTTAAATATAAGTAAAGCAATTTCATATGTAAAAGAGCTTCGGCGTAAATCACATAAGAAAATTATTGTCGACGCGTTTCGAACCAACTAGTGTGGTTCATCATCAGGACAAGTTGAAGAAACAGATCAGGCTTTAGCAATTTAAATAGGCTGAGTAGAGACTCTAACGGCTATATAACAGCTATATTTGACTCTAGGACCAAGGTCAAAAATAAATTAAATGTTATTATTATTATATTATTTTAATTATAGAGAAGAGAGAAATTAGGTGAGATTAATAAATTAGCGGATCTTATCCCAAGAAAATTATTAGTTTAAATAAATTAAAGGTTATTAAAATTTTGAATGGTTTCATTTGAAAGAATAATTTTAAGTTATATAAATTAATAAATGCGTAATATACGTTATATATATTAATAAATCTAATAATATTAAGATGATTAAATTATATTTCTAGAGATTAGAGAAAATTAGGTTAGAATAAATGAGTTGATATTATTAAAAGAGATTTAATGTCAAAATAACTAGTTGTTGATGGTTATTTTACTATTACGTTATTAATGTTAGAATGACTTATTCATAATGAAAAAATTAAGATATATAAATAATTATATATTCATATAAAGATATTACTATAATAAATATGTTTTACTTAATGCAGGGAAGCCGATCATGACATAATTTGATTTATACCTAGATATACTTATATATGTAAATAAATCTGGGCTATCATTAAGCGCATAGCTTTTTTGGAAGCTATCACAACTAAAATAAAAAGAATAGACCCAAGAATCCATCATAATTAAACTATACTAATAATAATACCCACATAAATCAAAGTACTAAAACATGAAACGATGAACCACACTAGTTGGTTCGAAACGCGTCGACAATAATTTTCTTATGTGATTTACGCCGAAGCTCTTTTACAATTATGATGGATCACAGAAGCCT
>APFE030660500.1:100065-137557 GCA_000404065.3 Pinus taeda | reverse complement strand
ATCTATTTAAAATTATTTAAATCACTATTTCCTGCCAGGATTAAACCTCTCTCCTACCAACTCTATGAATGTAGGCACCTACCTAGATGAACAGCACTCTGTAGAATTATGTCCATATTAACAAAGCAGTAGTCTATAACGCGACTTTTTGAAAGCTTTTCTGGCGGATTTTTCTGGTCAAAATCCGGCAGCAATTCATTGGAATCGGAATCCCAAGTTTGATAGTTAATTTCTGCACAATCAATGGCTCCCAGGGGTTTTTCAGGGCGCTGAATCCAAATATGCAGTTAAAAAACCATTTTAACTGCTAAAAATCAAGATTTAACCTCATTTCTTCCACCGGATCCGTCACCGGAATTTCCAAAAAGTCGCATTATAGACAACTCCATTAACAAATATACGCATGCATACATTTATGACCGCCTTTCAATATCACACAGTAACATGAATAGTAATACCTACCACCTGCCCCACAAGCCTTCCAATAAGCTGCCTTCCTCAACCGCATTCCTTTAGATTTGCATGCTTTCCACCGTACCTCATTAATTCCTCTAGATCAGTGATCGAGTAGGCCGACAAAATATTGCCAACAAATCCTTTCACAGATTCTATCCACTCGCAGCGAGTGGCCTCAATTGCAATGTGTTGCAATGCAATAGTTTAAACCCCAGATTCTATCCACTCGCAGCGAGTGGCCTCAATTGCAGTGTGCTGCAATGCAATAGTTTAAACCCCTTTCTGTGATTATTAAACACTCATTATCCACAAATTTGTCATCCAGCTTGGTGGAGCTTTCAATGATTACCCACTCTGCATAATGATAAAGCCACTCATGATATCCAAATGGCCCACCACCATGACTTTTACAGTGAACAGGCATCAAAGCGGCTCTCAGATATCCAAATGGTCCACCAGCGTGACTTTTACAGTGAACGGACATCTTCACCTTCTCTCCAAGGCACGCCTTTGACAACATTTGTTACTGGTATTTGGCCTGCAACTTTGAAATGAACAATGCTTACAGTTTCAGTTTTGACCAGATTTGTTACTGGTATTTTGGCCTACAACTTTGAAATGAACAATGCTCATTTTAAAGCTTACAGTTCCAGTTGCTAGGAGTAGAAGATGCTCTGTGAATCTCTACTATTGGCCTACAACTTTGAAATGAAAAATGCTCATTTTAAAGCTTACAGTTCCAGTTGCTAGGAGTAGAAGATGCTCTGTAAATCTCTACTATTCATTTATTAATTATTGATCATGAAATATTTATTAATGTAATTACCAAAATAAATCTGGGGAACCATTAAGAAGAAATAAAAATACAAATTCAGGAAAGATGTAAGACGAGAACACCAAAATCAGTGGAACTTTGAAATGAACATTGCTTACAGTTTCAGTTTTGACCAGATTTGTTACTGGTACTTTGGCCTATAACTTTGAAATGAACAATGCTCATTTTAAAGCTTACAGTTCCAGTTTCTAGGAGTAAAAGATGCTCTGTAAATCTCTAGTATTCATTTATTAATTATTGATCATGAAATACTTATTAATATAATTAATAAAATAAATCTTCGGAACCATTAAGAAAAAATAAAAATACAAATTCAGGAAAGATGTAAGACGAGAACGCCAAAATCAGTGGACTTGGCTTAAGTTTCAAAAATAAAAAATAAGAGCTAAAAATATCCCCAAAGATCAAGCTTGCTGTAATTCCATTCAACCATATCTCGATGTAATACACAATAAATGCTCATTGCTTGTCATCAACGATGCTGATCATTATCAATATACATCAATAAATGCTCATTGCTTGTCATCAACGATGCTGATCATTATCAATATCGATATGCCGAGATTAAACTTTTAAAAACAAATGCTGTGGTATTATAGATTATACTAGTTCAATCAGTATGGTAGGAGTACAATACCAACCATCGACACAAAAAATTGTTTGATGCAATATTAATCCAAACATAGAAGATCGAACTTAGACAGTTACTGTGCGCTGCATGCCATGTTGACCAGAAGACAACAAGAAGCAATGAGCCTGTGGTTTGGGGTCAGAACCATAAAAGTAACAGGAACTTTATTGCTTTAAGTTTGAAAGGGTTTGACAAATGTATGAAGACCCCGAGAAAATTAAGATCTAACCATTTTCTATTTTGAATTCATATTTGACTTACAGTCATGCTTTTTTTTTTCAGGTATCAGTGGCTTGTTACAATCATGGATGCTGTTAAATAATGTTTTTTTTCCAAAATCCAAAAGTATTGATTTGCTTCTTTTACTCCCTCCTCTCTGTAGACTAAAAAAGGTGGTTGACATTTCACATAAATGCTTCTCAGTAGATATTAGTAACAGTAATTTTAATAATATTTTCTGTACTAATCTACATCTGCGTCAAATATATTCATCATATATCATGGTAGTGAACACTAAAAACAAAGCTCTCAAATTTATCCAAATTATATCATCAGTACATACGTACACAGGATATAAAAAACTAGTTTCATTGCCTCTGAAGTCAAACCCATATTATTATACATTATAAAATCGAACAGATATGAGCTCAAAGCATACATAATATCCAAACCCTTCTCAAAACATTCTGAAGCTAAAAAAAATTCTGCAATCTGACAGTTTATGGTCAATGAATCAGCTGTCCCATGTGAACCCATAAAAATGTACGCTGTCAGTCACGTCATGAATATGCAACGTGGTATATTCTTTGTATATACAGCATAATTTGGTGCATTTTAGAGCTCACAAGACAATTAGAGTGAATATCAAGTACAGCACACTTAATCTAAACTCATAATATATAAAAGGTCTCTCCAGAAATTCGCATTCATTACTAACTGAGAAGACACTCCAAATGCACAATATATCAAGAAAAGCTCGAATACCGATCACCTTCGCCAATCAACTTGAACAGGGATTGCCTTTTCTGAAATAAAAAAGACAAAATGTCAGCATTTTAAAGAAACTGCTCCAAAGAAAGATGAACAAAGATAGATCCCCAAATCATGAGAGAGTTGATTTCCTACCAGTGCCAAGAGATCGATCACTTTTCGTGTGCCCCCTGGTTGAATGAACTTGTGGCAACAATCTCTGAGTCCTTGGTGATACAGAATTTGGTTTCCCATTAGGAGCTGCTGGAAGAGAATGTCTCCTTATTATAGGAGTTCCCTTTTCCTGAACATCTGGACTCGACTTTGGAGAATGACCACGAAGCTTTGCTTTTGCCGACTCAGTAGCAGCCATGTAACTTGGAATCGATGGGCTGCCCTGAGAAGCATGTTCAGTATGCTCAGTTTTAACAGATCCAAATGAGCTACGTCTTCTGGTAGACTTATGCTCTACCACAGGAGTCTCGGCCTCACTCTTGGGGGTCAGGTCTATGCTGTCATGCTTGTTGGGTGTAAAGTCTCCATTTTGAACAGTAGAAGTTATCCTTTGCTGCAGTGAGGCATCCTCTCGTGAAATGCTTTCAGTTGGACTTGTTGATTGCTGAACTGGAGATATCTCCTGAACAACTGAAACTGTCTCATCCAGAGCTACATGCTGGACCGATTCATCATTTCCAGTTATATTCATAGATATTCCTGTTGTAGATTGTAGGCTGAGTTGATCAGAAATAGTATCCAAAGTTGGCTTTGAAACTTTTCTCATGCTGCGCTTGGACATCTCAGTTTCCACCTCCACATGATCTGATACTGAATCGACTGTTGAATTTGATACCTTTCTCATGCTGCGCTTAATTTTCTCAGCGTCGACCTCTGGTGGATCTGATGCAGAATCCACCCCGGGAGCTGATATTTTTCTCAAGCTACGTTTGACCTTCTCCATTTCTACCTCTGGCTGCTCTGACACAGACTCCACCATTGGATGTGAGACCTTTCTCAAGTTACGCTTAACCTTCTCAGCCTCAACCTCAGGTTGATCTAGAACAGAATCCGGTGCTGAGTTTAGCCCCCTTCTAAAACTACGTTTAGGTCTCTCAGCTTCAACCTCAGGTTGATCGGAAACAGAATCTACTGCTGATTTCAACACCTTTCTCAAGCCACGCTTTGGCTTCTCAGATTCCATATCAAGCTGATTTGAAATATGCTCGTGAATTGAATTTGGGGGTACCTTTCTCACGCTGCGCTTTGGCCTTCCTACTTCAGCCTCAGTTGAGGGTACACTCGCACTTATCTTCTGAGACCTCAGATTTGAGCTATTACTTGTCTTCCCAGATGAACTCCAAGGTTGAGCACACATCCAACGTTCCAACCAAACCCATCCCGAATTGGAATCATCGGGATCACAATGAATTCGTACAGACTTGGCCATGGGTGCAGACTCTAGAATCTTTATCATAGAAGTGTCCAAAATAATATTAATATCATTACAATGCAATTGAATGGTATTACAGCAATGCAAGCAAATAATAATAATGGCTTGTCCTGAACTACTAATGGAAATTTAAGGTTCACCTGACGAGCAAATGCATTTGCTAACAGCTTCTCAGTCCGTGAAGCACTACTGACCACAAAGATCGAGGAGCTTTTTCTCTCCTGGAACATTAGACAATTTATGCAAAATGCACAGCAGGGATGATCAGTATCCTAACCAATTTGAAATTTACATAAAAGTTGACATGGAACCAGTTCCTCAAGATACAATTATTCAAATGAAAAAAGAAAAACTTACTACTCCATTTCCTCTGGATGGATTCTGTCTTCGCCTATGTTCAAGCCTCTCCTGTACAGCCACTCCTTGATCCGACATTCTGACTTGGTGAGCACGGACTAGAGCTTGCAATCTGATAATTGCTTGTAAACAGCGTAAGCTTCCTGCAGCCTGTCTTCTAACCATGTGCCCACGTACAAGAGCTTGAAGTCTTATAAGGCCTCTAAGGGCTCGAAATGCTCGCCTTGCCTGCACAGCTCAGACGTCCAACTTGGTCATACTAAATAGTCTTAGATTGTAGAGACAAAACCAAATTAAATTAGAAACAGCTGCTTTCAATTGAGAAAATCAACAACCAAAAAGAAAAATATGGATTAACATGAAAACCAAAGAAAAACAGCCAATGATGACATTAATACCAGATAGCCCCTGAAAGCTGTTTGCACTTTGATGGCTGCAGATTCTTCCCTTTTTCTCTCGAGATCAGGAACAGTTTCAACAGCTTCTGAAACAGAAGCATCTGATGGTTTTTCTTTAGTTTCAATAGTAGGAAGAGTGACTGCTTTATCAGTTGATGTAGACACATTTTTCTCTGTCCCAGCAAATACTGCCTGCTTGCTCCGATCTCGGAGAGGAACATCCTGTTCTATTTCTCTACCCATAGATGATGGATCTGATGCCGGAATTGCGTTTGGAACCTGATCTTCCACTGATTCATTCTCCAAAACTTTTGTGTCTTTATCTTTTGATGCTTTCTTCTACAAGAACAAAACAACCAAATATTTTTTAAGCTTAATGAACACTACAACAGGTTAATCCAGGAAACCTTCAATGCATTCACAAAAGAAATTCTATCTAAAGACCAGAAAGTATGATTTCTGGGAATGTAGAAAAAAAAGCCGTTCGCAACAATTCCATTCATAACATTTATCATGCCATACTTAAAAGGTGCCACTGTTGAAGCATAGATGGTAGCCTGGAGATAAGTATACACAATTCTATCGCTTAACTTTTACAGCTAAAAAGGGGTGAGATAATGATCGCTGCCACTTAAAATAAATAGAGATGAAAAATCTCTTTTTGTAGAATATAATACGAAGCAGCCTTCAATATCATGTTTCATGGACGAAAAGAATATAACAGCAATTGATTTAAGTTTTGCTAAATTTTAGTCTTCACAAAACTCCTTCCAATAAGATCTTGTGCAATCTCAGCTGTTTCTTCTCAGCTGTTGAATATCCTGTGTTGCAATTGCATAAACATGCAAGGAAGCCAAAGCGCAGACTAGAAGTGCACTCGGGTCTCGCTTTATTAGGCCTTCCTTCAGGTTGAGAAAAGCAACTTTATCACTGATCTTGCATGAGAACTTGAGAGTCCCAGAAAAATGTATCATCGACGGTCCCAATTTGAAGAATCCGAGAGGAAAACGGCTCTTGTGTTTCAAAGTTCACTGCATAGTAACGAGTAAGTAGGAGAACATTGGGCACTTCAATTCATGACAAATTACTCTTATGTAAGATTTATAGCATCTTCATATGTAAATGTTATGAATGCATCACCTGTCAACTCAAGAACGTGAAACCAACAGGCAGAAATGTATTCTCATTTAGTATTCTTACTAGGCTGGAAGCCCTGGGAATGAAAATATATTAAACGGTTTTCTTTCAGTTTCTCATTGTTGACATTATTTTGTTTCCCAGGTTGATAGGTAGGTTTAAAAACAAAAATGGCCACTAATGGGATCAAATTTTTTAATGTATATTTTCAGGTATGATAGTGTGTGAAGATAGCTTTAGCTAGGTAACTAAAGATGGGCATTTCACTTGTCTCTAGTTAGGCTAAAGATAATATTTTATATTTGAGTTTCTCATTAACAAGAATCCTTCAACTCTCCCAACTAACAACCGTGATTCCCACAATTTCCGAGCCTAAAAACAAAAAACTGTATGGAAGAAGTAACTCGGTATCTATAATAACAGTTGTCTTGACCTTTTTGGATAACAAAGCACAAAGTGGAATCACTTTTACACAATTGATTTACTAAGGCACTACAGCCATCGGAGGAAACCATTGGGAATCAAACACTACCAACACTGCTCAAAAGAACAACAGATGCCAAATGTTACTTCAGAAGGATACGATCTTTTGCATTTGAGATATGCAGCTTGATTAGAAAGAGGCGAGTCTGATCAGGACGTTATGTGCCTTGTCACCACTTTGACTATTGCTCCTCATTTTTACATGGTCTATATCAATTCACGTAGCCAGTTTAGATGCAGGATATAGGGGTCAATGAGGAAGAAAAATCAACAGATAGAGAGTAATTGTCACTAGCTTCCTGTGCTCCAAGATTTATTTTCTTGAAAAATGCATCTTATATTTTACATAACTCCACAAAAGAGAACATTAGACGATGGATCATAGCATACACATCAGTGGGCTTGTTTGGAATTATCATTACACAGAGTATATCTCACTAAATAGGCATGGAGTGTCAGCATATCCACCTTTGCATATCCACCTTAGCCCCAACATCAAGGGAATCTAACAATTTTTCTGAAAAAATAACTAGCTAAAATCTGATTTACTAGCTCTGCTTTAAAGTCTGCCATAAGAAGAGGAATTCTTGCCGAATGTGCCTCTGCATCTTCAATTCCATAAAGGTAGTTCCCTTATCTATCTTCTGATTTTGACTAATACGCCATTAGGCCCTGCAGAAAATATAGAGTAATCGGTCTACAAACATCTTAATCCATATTCTATTCGTAATAGGTAGGTTCTTTGGAACTTTGATGGGGCTGCTAAAAGGAATGCAATAAGAGCTAGAAGAGAAAGGGTTTCAAAGAGGATGACAGAAGACTGTTTATTTCTTACTCTTATTGGATAGGCCTCGCTATAAGCAATGAACGGGGGTTGGGGGATGTGGAAGTGGGGGAGGACTTATTGCCATAGTAGAGGGACTATAGTAACTATGTAAAAAAATCTCAGATAACCAAGTTTACTGTTTTAACAGATTCAATGTAAATTGCTCTTTATAAGTTTATACCTTTCTTTCTTGTAAAATTCCAACAAGAAAAAGGAGGGTCAATAAGTTGGCATGCAAGAGGACAAATAATAGGGTAACACATGTCCCCTTAAGACGCAACTTCAAATGTGATAATGACACGTTTGCACGACTGGTACAATTATTAGAAGAGGAGACAGAATGTTTTCCAACTGAAATAGCTGATATAGGATTGAGAATCCGGTTGTTTAAGTTAGGGATGGATAGCATTGATTCGGCTTTTAGTCAGAAATGAAAAGGAAAACAGAGGTAAGGATGGTGTGGTGATAGAGAGTCGAGACCGAGGGGATTATCAGGGATTGGAAAGCATCCTGCACTTTGGGAATGAAGCTTTCACAGATCCTGTTAATGGCAATGGGGGTGGCAAAGGTAGAGACTTTTGTAAAAGATAGGAAAATAGAAAGTTTATGTTTATGTTTTTAGTATTTGCATGATTTTGGAAGGCGAATATGCCGAGGGGCAGCGTTCAATCTGAGGAATAATAGTTTGAGGGGTAGCAGTTTAGAAGTCTTACTTTTGAATCAAAATCTACTAGGTGACACTCTAAAAGTTACTTATAGCCTGTCATCCTGATATATCTGTTTCATATATAGTAAGAACTCTTTTCTCTACGAAAAATAAAGCAAACTAATACAGTAGAAAGGGCACTTTTGATCCAATTGACGTTTTATTGGATCCTAATTTTCACAGACAGAAACATTTCCTTTCAAAAAAGACTCTGAACCTCAAATCATGAACCATGACAACAAAACTACAAAAAGCTTGGACGATATTGATGATGAGTGGTTACAAGTGCTTAGAGGCTCAACCTAATGGTTCCAACAACCTAAATGTTTAGAATATATTTAACATTGACAAATTCCTAGGTATTACAACTGGCAAATTCTTGGACTTTCAAATTTTTGATGAATCTAACCTAAAATCAAACTAGCTAAAATAAATTATAAATCCTGATATGACGAACAACACAAATAGATTAATACAAAAAAAAATCTTTAAAAATAGACAAAACATACTTTAGTGTTAATGGAGCATTATTCTAATCAATTGCAATTCATGCAGATTGCATATTTTATGCATCAAGATTGCATACGCCAGCCTTATTCAACTAATTTCCTAAATTTTAGCTTCAGCATAGAGATATTTGAGATCATAACGTGGAGTTGCTCACATGGCAACATATAAAATACTGTCCATGATCCGGGGTAACATTTTCAGATGAATTAATATTCCATATGAATTCCAGCAAACTCAATTTGTGATTCACTGTTTTATGCTCGCCCAAATTTGCATCTAGGTTATTAAGACCCTTATATGATGATGGCATGATGCCATGTCCCAACGATTAGAGCATAACCTTTTAGAAACATTTTGGTAACCATACTATTATTAAAAGCTGAAGCTTCAGCTAGAGCACTGTTTACCAGGATCGATCTCTTAACTATCTATTATCCAGGACTCAATTTAGGAACAGTTCAGAGAACTGACATCATTTATCAGTACAAATTTTGGACAACACAAATCAGTACTTGGTAATGTACCGCACTAATAAAAGTAGAGAAATATAGAATCAATCTATTGATCATATAAATGGAAGGCCCATAACCAACTTAACAAAATTATCAGCTACTTGAAGTCATAGCCGATCCGTCCCCACGTATATCATCGAGCAGTGAAAGAAGACGATGAAGTTCCGGGTAGCAGGATCATGTTTACATTGTTCACAAAACTTAAAGAGATTGATCAAGCACTGAAAGATGAAATTCTCACAGATCAAACAGATAAATGGGAATGAGTATTCAACACTCGCAAAGACAAGACATTTTAAAGCTTGATCCAGATTCAAGGCATAAAGGGTACCATCAGTACCGAAATGCAGCAATCCTAGCAGACAAATTTTTTAAATTACTACTAGATTTAGCTAATCCGCTTCCACATTCCCGAGTTACCAATGAAACTAGAAGATTTCCATTGTTTTACCCAGATTCAAGCCATTTGGAAAAACACTTGTACAGAATTGCCACAAAGCTTGTAGATAGAAACCCTGCATTATGTGCTTCAAAGCGCGGTGAAAAATTACAGAAGACCGGCTATCACTTGGATTCAAATCATTGATTGTGAAGCAATGCATGTAGGTGGACAATGGAGACTTTGCTTATATGGATATAATCTGCCTCGAAGAGCTCGAATGGCAGACACAGTTAGAAAATTTTCCAAGTACCCTTGACACAAAAATGAGACAGCGCTAGCAAGTTGCAAAGAGATCTTGAAGTGTGGCAATCCACGAAACTAGGGGGTCGGAGGGGAGAAACTGATGTTTCTGCTCTAAACAGCATTGAAGGCCGACCGCTTTCTCTAGAATTGAAAGCGATAAATGAGTCCCCAGAAGCCAAAATAACCAGAAAATATTAAAAATGGTTGATCTGCAATTCAAATCATGCCATACTATGCAAAATCTAAAAGTGGGTATCTTAAATCTAAAAGACTCTATGCACTTTTTTACAGTTTCAACCTAAAATAAAGTTCAAACGCAGTCCAATAGCTGTTCTGCAATTTGAAGCATACCAGTGTCTCTAAATACATGAAGTCCACAAGGCCACTCCAGCTAGCTGATAGCAAAATATAAAAAACAATATATGATCTGCAAAAGTACTGACCGCATTTTCTCTGCCGCTATCCCTCTTCGTCAGCTTCTCGGAAGACTGAGATCTGGAGGACTTTTTGCCAAATAAGATAGTTTTCAGCCATTTCCCAGGATGCTTCCCCATGACTCCAAGGATCTGTCACAGTTTTCCGCAGCCACAAACTACAGATAAAACAGATTATATTACAAGGCCTGTGAAGACTCAAAAGAAAAAGTGGGTATAGATTTTTGCACAGTTCAAGGCAAATGACATTTTATTAGTCATCCCAACTGCAGAGCTGAAGCATCGAGGGGCAAAAATTAATGGGAGCAGGAGATCTGTAACGTACCAGCGATTATCTGAGACTTTGTTCTCAAGCAATGCGGCTCAGCAATACCGTATACCTTGTACCATCAACTGCTACTCTAAGCATTCCCCCATAAATAACTCTACTCTGATCTCGGCGTATCAACCAGTCAATGCCGTGAAATTCTCACAAAACTCGAATACCCACTGCAGCGAAACCAGAGAAAGCTCGCAATGCTTATACAAATATGATGACGGTGAGCACTTAGAGCTTAACGGAGTCTCAGAAGCTACTCAACTACTCTGTCAGTCTAATTTTTTTTAGTACTGAAAAAGAGCCATCCCACCTTCTTAAACCGCGAGATTTGCTCCTCCAGGGGGTATTGCGTTCGGGCAAAGAGGCCCAGTTGGTCCGATTCAGCGGAAACTACACGAATCTGGATAAAAACTACGCCAATGAAGGGGAAACCCGATTAGCGCCGTTAAATTTCGCCAAAATATTTAAACGAAGTGGATTCGTTTTCGCGTCCGCGGCCAACTATAAGGCGTGGAATCGCCCCTCGGTACTCACTAGACAACTTGGATGTTTTTAAACTACCCAACAATTTTCCCTATAAGAAGCTATCATCGAATTAATTCAGTCAAATCCAACTGAAAATGTTTTTTCCCAATGCTAAATTGAATTTATAAATATATTTAAAAATCATTAAACAACGCTTTTACCATTTTCACAATATTAGATGAAAATTTATAAAAATACAATTAAAAAAAAAAAAAACTAAAAACTAAAAACTACAATTAAAAATTTTTATTAATAGTTGCTAGTTTACCAGTCTTCTCTGTTTTAAATGAAAAAACTAAAAATATTACCAATAAAAAAACTAACACTACAATTAAAAATTAAATAATTGGTAAATTTACTCCTCTTCTCCGTTTTAACAATGGATTCCACTTTATTATAATAAAGCATTTTATAAAATTACAATTAGGAAAAACTAAAACTACAAATAAAAAAGCATAAATAAAAAAATTAAATAATACAATTTAACTATTTTTTTTAATTTAAACATAGGATTCCACTAGATTATCATTATTTTTTTATCCTCAAAAAAATATATATATATTATTAAAATAATAGTAGTAAAATTATTAACAATTAACTTCGAGAATTTGTTAATAATTTAATATATTAGGTAAGAGTATTTATATGTAATAATAATTAATATTATTATTTTGTAATGTTATGAGATAATTTTTATATTGATGATTTAAACCAAATATATGTATTATTATATTGAGAGATATTTCGCAATTTAGTATAGAGGATAGTTATGTGAAATATTTGAATCTTATTCAAATTGAAAGTAATAAAAATTAAATAATAATTTATTTTAATTATTATTGTTATTATCTAATTTTAAGGTCACAGTGAAGCCAGACATCATATTGGTGTATGCGACCCCCTTGTTTGTGGGACAAGGCATACATACTCTATCCCCTCTAGTTTTGAACATGTGACCTCTTAGGAGGAAACACATGACGTTAACCATTAGGCTCGGATTTTAATAAAATTATAAATAAGAATACTTTTCACATAATAAGATTTTTAAATATGAAATTCTCACATAAATATAATAATTATGAATATGATTACAGTTTGAGTGGGTCTAATGGTTAAGAGATATGAAAGTTATATAAATAAAAATAATACTATTAAGAATCAACATAGCTCTATCTTAATTGGTAGGAGCATATATCCATCTTAACCCTCGGGATTACTAAGTGTAGAGAGGAGCATATATCCATCTTAACCCTTTGGATCTACCACATACCGAGATGAATCTTTTAATTTGGTGTATGAGATCTTCTTGTTTATAGGACAAGGGATTTAACATGAATTTAGTATATGAGGCCCCCTTGTTTATGGGACAAGGGACCCACCTCATAGCGATTTGACACCAAATTGGTGTATGAGACCCCTTTGTTTGTGGGAAAGGACCCACCTCCTCCTAATGATTTGATTGTGAAATTCTACGAAGGTGTACATAGTCTACCCCCTCTAGATTTGAACCTAAATGCATATTTCTAACCATTACGCCCACTCATAGTCCATATTTTAAGAAATATAATAGCAAGGAAATTGTATTAGTTGCAAATTGTTTATGATTATTTGTTAGGAAAACCACTTTCTTAGTAGACTCTCATCTTATTTGAAATCGTTAAAATCAAAATCATAATAATTTCAAAAAAGATTTATACATTTTTTTTTTTTATATTTTAACCATTGTAAATAAGCCCCAAATTGGGTGATAGGGATGTACGATCCCTCAAGGGAAGCACAATCCCTACTCCCAATTCTCTCGCCCTCTGAGGAGGTAACTTCTCACATGCAAATAATTATTAGGTTGAATGATATTCAGGCATAGTGTCATTCAATATTGGTCATGATTGTCATGGCTTATTACCTGCTTTCGATTAGTCTCTAGAATATTCACCTCCCATGCTTTGCAATGGATGGCAATGAATACGATGGGTTTTTGTTGGGTAGCTTGATCCCTTTTGTTGGTTTATATTCGTATTCCAATTGTTATTGATGTCATTCTTGTATGGTTCTATCATATATTAGCTCCCCATTTCTAGTTCACAATGTTTAGGCTTTCCCCCCCCCCCCCCCCCTTACTCCATCTTTAGTTCACTTTGCTTCACACATTCCACATGGCTCAAGGTAAGAAGAACCACAACAAAAGAGATCTACACTGCAGGCTTATCACTCATGCTCAGCATGAGGCAAAGTCCTTTGGGGCTATTTTCCATCATTGTACACCCCTTGCCATCTGAGAGATCATTGAATCTACAAAAGAGGAAGCCCAGTTGGGATGCAGTTTTTTTTAGCAATGAAACTTTTCGGGAGGAGATCGAGGTGGGGCACTAGACACTGACAACTCCAAAACCTAGGACACCAAATATTTTTGCATTGTAAACTTGTACTAATAGATGAAGGCCATAATGGATAAGGTCTTGATTAAACATAATGAAGAGTACCAATGAATTGTTCTTCAACTAGATAAGCCTCATAAGCAAATCAAAGAAGTTGATTATAAAGTCACTAGCCAAGGATCTAAAGCAATGGACATTGAATTCTAGGTCACTGACTTGGAGAAAACTACTTCCCTTGTTTAAATTATGCCATGCATTAGCTACATGTTTTTTTTGCTAGTGTTCTTTTATTGGGAAGCATTGCTACAAGTACATAGAACATCTAGGTTCAATGCCTCTAGTTTTATGTTCTCATGCTATAAATTTTAGACCATTAATATTGCTCAGACATCTTCAACAAAATAACTATTTTTTGTTATTAATCCAATTTCACTAGTAACAAATCAAATTTTTTTTAACATATACTCTAACTAAATTGTATACATATATCCCTCGATGGGGGTGACCCTCCAAGATACCACTTGTCATCTGAGGGCTCATACCACCTCCACGCGCACATTCAATTCATGATCATGTGTCGCTCCAGCATTAACTTCAGGTGAGTGTCGAGAATGCTCGCACACTTCGCAGTTAAATACATGGGCAGTCATGTAAGGTTTTTCAATTTGGTCATTTGGGCGATGAATTTTGGCAGAGAGGAGAGCATAGGTGCACGCGTCGGGTTCCATGGCGACTCGTTGGGGTCATGGGCTTGACTGAGTAGCGATGTGGATGCCTGTGCTAGATTGGTTTGGGTCAACGATGGTTTGTTGGCTTGCCCCTGGGATCCAAGAATGCGAGAGGTCGAGGTGTCATTTCGTCTTCACACCTTCAAAACTCCTCTAAGGAACTTCAAGCTTTAGGAGCTCACACCTGCAGTTTGGGGTAAGGATTATGTGCATGTAATATTTGTTACTCCTCATCACAAGAGGGGGGTTCTGGCTTAATATAGTTGGGCTCGCCCTGTTGTTTGTTATCTATTGGGAATTACCTTTGATTGTATGTGGGAGGGTGTTATCTTGAATTTTAATACGTACTAGTAGTGGTTTGGATGCCCGCTAGGGTTGAGGGTTATTATTATTTTTTCTCTGTCTTCTCAGGGCTATGGTGTTATAATATGTAGGTCAAGTAGGCGATGGAAGGTTTATGCCCTGCATAGGCCTTTGCGGGCTCTCCCTGTATCATCGCTTATGTCTTTTGGTTTGTTGGTTTGTTCTCATCTGGAGCAGAGGATTTGTGGTTTTCGTTATTTTTCTTTCTCATTCGACCCTCCCCTTTAGCCTATGGCTTCGTCGTGTCCTGTAGAGCATGCCCCGCCAATGAGGTCGGCCTCGTCAAGGGCAGGGGCACCCTTTTCATGTAGAGCGGCCCGAGCTAGGCTACAACTCGTCCTTGTATAATTTGATCAGTCAAGAAACTGAAGAAGTTGTCGCTATATCACCAGCTCACTCTCCAGGCCACATTGTGGTTCCTGCCACTGTGGAGTCCATTGTTGAGCAGATCTAGAATATCTAAATCAACATGGACATTCTTAGGGACCACCGTTATAAGGTTCGCAATGAGCTTGTGGCATATATGAACGACATCCAATACAGTCAAAATGAAATTCTGGAGCAATTGGACAGCCTTCGCCGCAGCAACCATCACACCAACGATCACTTAAGTAGCCTAGAAGCACAGGTGGAACACATAGATTTTCACATGCATGATCGTGTCGGCGACTTTGCAGCTTCCGCTATCATTCCCCCCAATCCCCCTCCTTGATATGTTGCTATCAACTCTGGTTATCCTTTTGTTTTCTCCTAGTACGCTAAGGCTACAATGCCTCCCATAAATAATTGATATCATATGTTTTCTATGATTTCCTCCGAGCCTCAATCTCAACAAACATGGTTAAAATAATCTTTGTAAATAATACTTTCTTAAAAATTTAATAAAAAAATTTAAACGACAAAATTATATATATATAAACGCAGTTAAAAAAAAAAAAATATATATATAATATTATATTTTAAAAAAACAAAGACATGAACGAAGAGATAACTACCAAAAATCACAAATAACTACCAAAATTCCCAAAAAAGGTTATGTATTATTTCCTTTAATTATTTTGTTTTTATAATATTTACCTAATTTATTACAAGTTCCTTTACCGTGCTCAGCGACATATTGTTTAGTTATTATGTCAATGGAATAGAGATTGCTCCACCCAACTCCACTCGCTTGTTTATTAGGTACGTGTCCTTGTTAGGCGTGTCGTTCCTTCTAAGTGAACTATGATAGATTGGTTGATGTCTCTTTGTGTTTTTTTCCATTCATAGTTACTTTTTATCATGATGTAGTAAAAATGTTTCCCTTAATATAGAAATAATTATAAAATTAAAATGTTTTTTTTTTTTTTTTTTTTTTTTTTTTGTTATGGGCAAAGTATATTTATTACACCAACTTATGAACAACTTTATAATATTAATACTTTTAAAGAACTTTTAAATATAATTTTGTTTTAAGTGATATTATGTTTTTATATTTTGTTTGGTGTGATATTGTGTCATGGATAGAGACTTCTATTCCACTTTTAAATCATCATGGCATGACCTTTATAGTGATTTTGCATTTGATTGGATTGATAAAAATAATTATGAGTATAATTGAAAAATGTATTTTATGAAATTTGATTTTATTTATTATTAAAATTTATTAATTTAATTTAATTATTAATTTTTTTTATTCTAGTAGAGTTAATTTTTTTATTGAAATATATAAAAATTATTGTGTTTAGAGGTATTTTTCATTTTAGTATAGTAGAGATATTATAATGTAAATAAAATAATAATAAAAATAAAAATGATTCATGGTACTAATATGGAATATAGTCTATTTAAAGGGGAAAATTAAATCAATCTAGCTCTATTTTAACTTTGGATTAACCAAGTGACGAGAGGGATCAATTCTCTTGACATGCAAACCTCCTTTAGAGTGAAAAGAGATTTTATCCCTCTCAACCCTTGGTAGATTCGGAGTTAAGATAGACTAGGTTGGTAGATTTAAATAGTTATAGCATGTCGTGGTTTATTATTAAAGAAATTAGACCAATGACAATGCATCAATATTTTAATTTTCAAAATTTGAGGTCTAAAATTCTAGTCAAACTATACATAGAGTCTATTACCAAAAATTAACATCTAACCAACTAGCTTGTCTAGACTGATAAGTTGTAGATAAAAAAAAAAGAAAGTTATTAAACCAAGTGAACAACATGAAGATTATGTAGAGTCAAATGGTTTGACCTCAATGAGTTGGTTTCCTTACTGAACAAAGCACCTTAGATGCAAAGGGGAACACAAATGTCCCTCAACTCTTTCCAATTTGTAGTCAAGATACTTTACTTGAACCTATAACTCATCCAATTAGTGTAGGGTTTCATTCTTTGCATCACGATGGTCCAATAATACTTTTCTCAATAAAGATTATTCGTCAATACAAATATATTGTATAAATATTGATTCTACCTCTCACCAATACTTCGAGTTATTGAGATCCATGTCGCTACGATGACTGCAATTTTTTTATCTATTAGGGTAGTTAGGGTAAACTTTACCTGGTCAAAGTTCAATTTACCATTGTTGATTTATGGCCTCGAGGTTTTGGCAACCCATGGTTTTGCCCATGATATTTTAATGTAATGTAGTTTATTTAAAGACAAGATGACTCTATTGTTAATTTCCTTTAGGTCATTGCGAGGGCATGGTAGAAAGGAGGAGATTATTAAAATGATGAAGAGTTTATGGATGATATAATAAAATGCCTTCCCATTTCTCTGTGGATGTAACCCATATTGGGTGAACCACATAAATTCTATCTCTTGTGAATTTGACATGATATGCATTTATTTGTGTGCCTATTATACTTTTATATATCTCTCCTTTTTATCGCAATTAGAATCAGAGCCAAGGGATCTGGCCAAAATAAGGCGGTGATTGTTGCAAATGCCGCTAAATTCTACGAGGTTGAATCCAACAAAGAAGCTTGATTAAAATTTGATCAATGGTCACAAGATCTATGTGGGAGAGCCATGAAGTGAACCATTGTGTAGTTCTAGTTGATTTGAGAGAGACATAGCCCAGATGGATGCAGAATCAAAGTAAAAGATTGGTTAAGGTGAGACGAGCTCCATGGGTGATTGTCGAGTGGAGGCATAATACAAAGGCACTCAAAAGCATGGATATGTAGCAAGAGAGAGGTTAACTATCTGCATGGATGAGAGAACGTAGATGAATTTAATGGTGTCAAGGCCTAGTGAAGGAGCCAACATGTTATGGAGAGCCATAATAGTGCCTGAACACCCTAGAGTGTTTGGTCCAAGTTGTAAATCATAACCATAAGCAGGAGATATTTCCCAAGGTTGTTGTAAGGCATGTTATTCAAGTATACATCTTGTAACACAATAGCACATGAAGTCACCCCTCTCGTGCATAGAGAGGATGGATGATCAAGTTGAGGTATGAACCACTTGAATAAGTATGAGGGTAGCAGGTGTACTCGTTTGCTAGCTCAAGGTTAGTTTGTTGTAAGACTTGTTATTCAGACAGAGACATTGTATTGCAATGGCACATAGTTATGTATGATCAAGTTGTGGAATGATGAACTTGAATAGGTACAAGGGTGGCAGGTGTGCTTATACACTAGATTGAGGAGAGAATCTAAGATCTAAGGATGTGAGATGGTTAATGAACCATGTATGAGAAAATGTGTCCTAGAAAACTAGCAAATACAACGACTAGTTACCCATGTATTTTGGAGGATGGTAAGCCTTTTATATGGATTTCAAAAAATATATTTGAACCATATTAATACCACCAAGTCAATTTTAAGGGGGGATTGTTAAGGTAGTTAGGATAAAGTTCACTCTATTAGAGTCAATTTATTTCTGGTGATTTATGGGCTCAAGGTTTCGATAACCCATGGTTTCGTAATGGTATTCTAATGTAATGTAGTGTATTTAAAGACATGTTGACTCACTCTTAATTTCCTTTGGGTCGTTGTGATGGCATGGTAAAAAGGAGGATATTATAAAATGCCAAAGAGTTTGCAGATGACATAATAAAAATCCTAGCCATTTCTTTGTGGATGTAGCCCAAATTCGATGAACCATGTAGATTTTTCTCTCCTATGAATTTGTCAGGATTTGTGTTTATTTGTGTGCATGTTATATTTATACATTCCCCCCCCCCCCAGTATTTGACATACAATCCCCTTCTCCAACAATTTTCTACTCTACCTCTTGCAATTTGTTCTGAATATTGGGTGGAGTGTGTTCATGAAACTAGCGTGCATAAAATTTTGCCCAGAAACAAACATGGGAACCTTCTCAAGCCTCATAATAGTCTGCCCTTATATGCAATGAGTTTATTGGCAAATCCTTATTACAAACAAAAATGTAGACTAATGCAATGATTAAAGAAAACTGGATAGTGGGGCCAATAACCATTAGAAGATGTCGATGCCTCCCACTTTCCAACCCTCGATCAATCATTCTTCACTCTAAAATCATCCTATAATTGATGAGACGATAAAAGCAGAATTTTTGGCATTATCCCTTGGAATAGGGGATATCTAGGATGGAAATAGCTCAACGAGTCTACACAAGAATAAAGTACCAACAAAGACTTCCCCATGATAAACTTGTCTCCAAGCAGCTCTAAGATCAGAAGGCATGTTGCCATTAAAATGGTGATCCAACTTAAATTCCACAACATCATTTTTCCATGAGAGATTAGACTCCCACATTCTAAAATCACATAACATAGTTGAGCAGGGCAGTGCGGTTGGAGGAAGTAATTACCCATAATGCGACAAACCAAAAGTAATACTTCTTTGCACCAATTAAGGGGGGTGGGGCATGGCATGCCCCTTCTCATTATTACTTAGCAAAACCACTGCCATGTGCCCTCCCACCTATCACCTCTATTCACACCCATAAAAAGATAAAAATAATGATTAATAAGAATATAAAAATAATGATATTCTTTTAATTAAAATTTTATGATTTAAAACATTTATTCTATACAAAATTAAAAGTATTTTTATTATGGAGGCATGTATTTTTATAAAAATTCCACCTCTTATACACCTCTACATAATTTAGACCAATTAAATCAATTACTGACGTCTAGGTGACGCTTGTCCTTGGGCAATCTCACACCAATTTGGTTTTGGCTTACAATAATTACCATCATAAAAAACATTAAGCATGACAACAATAATAAAAACAAATATATATATTCTTAATATTATAAATTAAACTTAAAATTTAAATATGTAAATAAATAACCAATTTAATTCTTAATTTAATAAATTAAACTTTAAAAAGTAATATTTAAATAAATAAAATCCAATGTTTAAAATAGTATGATCTTTAAATGTCAATAGTTTTGATAACTTAATATTTAGGTTTTCACATTCTTAAATATAAACTAGTTTACACATCAAAATATTATACTACTAATAAATAATAAAATTAAATTATTCTATTTTAATTTAATAAAAATAATAAAATATACACCCAATCCATGTGAAAAAATAATACAAGTAGCGATTGCTTTGTTAACACTCCTGCCATCTTCACAACAATCTAATCCCATGGGAAAAAAAATCCAATAGAACAGCAAAACACAATGCACCAAAAAGCAGTTGCCATGACCCACAATGAATAATTTTTTTAGGAAATTTATTTTCAACTGGGTCAGTATAGTATAAAATTAAACAAAAGAATTTACTTTTATAGCTAGTGAATAAGAATTAAAATTAAAGAAACGATGAGTTGTCCACCCACACCCACTCGGTGTAAAAGATTAATGCACGTATATAATGTTTACCTGCTTATGTGGTTATCATAGAGTGGCTTAAAGGCCCCATTTTCGGTGTGGGAGGACAATTTGGAATAAATTGGGGAAGCAATTAAAAAAATAAAGACATTAAAGGATTCATATATAAAGATGATGTTGAAAAGATGTGGAGTTTAAGGGTTAATAATAAAATTAAAAATCTACAAGAATTAAATTAATTTTGGAAAAATGTTCAACTAAAGTTTGTGAATTTAAAAATATAAATTTTTTTGATAGTATTTTCTTTTACTTTAATATTAATGTTATGGATATCGTATTTTGTAAATATTTTAAGCATTTTTAATTATAGTTGATGCGATTAACTCGTAACAACAACGACATATTTTTATATTAGCATTTTATTTCACATCAATAATTTTTGGATGATGCGATGTGATGCGTTTTTAATTATAATTCCATAACAATCTAAAGTGACATATTTTTGGTTGAAAGTTATATGTGTAATTATAATTTTTTTTTTTATTTTTTATTTTTTTTTTTTTTTTTTTTTTTTTTTTTTTTAATTTTTTGTTCATATGGATTTAGTAATAGTGATTTAGTAGTGAGTTGAACCCCATGGATTCAATGCTTTTCCTTCCTTTGCAAATAATCACATTTGAAAATCCCTCATTAGGATGAGAGTCGTCTTGCATTAACCAATCATATTATATTTGGAAAAAAAAGGGTCTCCACTTGGTTTAAATGTCATTAGGTATCTAGAGTCTTCTTCATTAGTTTTAGACTCTTCCACTTAATAAGAAGATTATCTAAAAGAAAAAGAAAAAATAGCAATATAAAAAAATTTCATTAAATTTCTAAGTCTACAACCAACTACTTGAAAAGTTCAGGAGATATCTTTAGAAGTTGTAAACATATCCAAATAATTTTTTGACCTTGGTTAAGTTAAGCATGTACTTGTAATCTCCATTCAAACAAATAGTTGTAAAAAATAATATCAAACCTTGGTTCCAAGTTGTAGGGGTTAAATAGTTTATGGATGCCTTTCGGTAACCCATGTGCCTTTCAACTAATTTGCACAATTTTTTCAAGAAAGAATATGAAAGATAATCATTTTATTTACCAAAAAACTTATGAATCAAGATATTATTCAAAGACATTATGGGGTGTAAAAATGACAAAGGGCTTAATAAGAGTAAACATAAATTAGTAAATAGTCTAGAAATCAAATCTTACCACGTGCATGAGGTCCACACCCTAATAAACCTAGTTGCCAATCGTTATAGGCCAAGAAGGATATTATCCTTTGTATATTTTGAAAAGAGTTAGCCTTGTGAGAGAAATGCACAAAGTTCAAATTTCTCTCTCAGTGTTTAGGGGTTTTGTGATTGTTTTTCCTTATTGTAGAAGGGAATCGACAACACCTCTTTGTTGTATTCACTCAAATATAGGTTCAACTTTGTCATATCACCCCTATAACCTGTTGGAAAATGTAACTATGTTTGGTCTTCAATAATGTACTTGAGTCATTATGTAATGTACTTGTCAAAAGAATGAAGAAAATAATAATTATTATTATTATTATTATGACTTATTAAAGCATGGGTTTCATCATTGGGTCACCATGTTTTAGGTCAAAGTCCCTATTGAAAACTTCTAGGATTTATTCTGAGTCTATATAGTTATTGTACATTTAAAGAGACCCTTCTTGGGCATTTGAATCATGTAAAAAGGTTAAGTATTAAGTCAAATATGAATTATGTAACCTCCACACCATGTTGGCCTAGAACAAGATCAGGTCAACCTAAGGATCCTATTCGACCTCACAAGAAGCCTATAAAAGGAAGCACATCGAATTCATTTGGAGCATCATTCTCTCATCAAGTTCGAATTCTCTTGTTAATGGGCAGAAGTGTGAAGTCCTCTTGTAGATGAGAAAAGGTGCGAAGTCTATTGTCGAGAAGCTGAAGTGAATGCGAGTTTGGGGAAGTCTAAGGAGAAAGGAAAAATTGAAATTTTGGCGCCTCTCTCTCTCCGTGTTTCATGTTCTGGATTGGCAGAATGAAGTCTCCCAAGTTTTATTGTTCCCGAAAGTTTTTAGTTGTAGTGAGTTGCTGCCCTAGTCGAAGTTGTTGGAAAGAGGTCGAAATTCTGAGAGGTTGACTTGGTGTGGAGGGAAGGTCTAGTCTTGGTCTAGGGTGAAGAGTCTCAAAGAATACTATTGAAAGGAATAATTATCTTGACTAGGTTTTCCCCTTAAAGGGGGTTTTGGCCTGGCATGTGCCTACATCTGGTGTCTATTGTTTTCTGTACTACTGCTTGGTAATTGCTTGATGAACTAAAGAAAGAAGATATAAAGAATCTTAATAATAAGAAACATCACAAGTAATTATCGAGATCAAAAAAATATTTACTGCCTTTCTTCTAACATGGTATCAGAGCTTTGGTGAAGAAGGAAGTAAAAGGCAGTCTCAATCACTTGATCCATTCGTAGGTACTATCTTAGGGAAGGAGTCTATTATATTCAAGAAGAATGTCTAACTCAATCAAGGGTGAGAACAAACTTGAAGAAGCACCTAACTTTAGATCCTAGAAGAAGAGGATTGACCTAACCCTTGAAAAGAAGAAGGCGTTGGACTTGGTAAGAGGAAATGTAAAGAAGCCTATAGAAGAAGCCAGTGACTGTCCCGACAATCCAAAGAATAAGAAGAAAGGAAGGGATCAAGCCAACCTTGCTATAGAAGGAGACTCAAAGAAAGTCAAGCCCAAAGAACCTGACATTAGGGACTTACACTATTAAGTCATTTGCTTGTAGCTTTACATATCTTGTTTTATATGTTTTAGAATTTATAGGTTTTTAACATATTTTGGAAAATACATTTTTGTATTGCTTTAAGTTTGTAGGTTCCCCTCAAGCTTTGGAGGTAGCCCCCAACAACTCCCAAAAAATAAGTATCTCATGTCTTTTTAGTTTTGCATTCCTATATTCATTTAGTTTTGATTATATTAAATACTAATTGTCTTTCTCCCTCTATTGTCTTGATTAGGAAAAACACTGCAAGAAGGAGGATCTCTCAAGAAAAGGTTAGTCAAGAAACAAAGATATGCTTTGAATACATTGATTAAAAGGATTATTCATTTGATGATCTATTACTAACTTTGTTATGAGTAGTTGTATTGAATCTTAATGATTCTTGTTTGGTTAATTCATCTCTTGATAAATCTATCCACCCCACTCATATTCTTGATTGACTAGATAGGTTCTGGAAAACCCTAACCAAAGGGTATGCTAATATGAATGTCTGAAACCCTAAACCGCTTAGGGATATTGTGAAATTCTAGTTGAAGCTTTATTGATGATGTCTTGTTTGGGATTTTAGTATGATCGTGAAATCCTAACTTGTTAGCATTGAATGATAAGGTCTAAAATCACGGAACCTTTGAAGTTTTGGTAATGTTGGGTTTGTTGTGTTTCTACATTGGAACCATAACTCATTAGGGTTTGGTGGAATGTGTGAACAAGACCCTTATACTATTCTAGAACTAATTTCCTTGGCATGTGTGTGTTCGTCTGATCAAACGCTAGTGTAATCAAGATGGTTGTGTATATAACTCTTATTGATAATTGTGAAGTTGGGTTTGAGTAACACATGATATGAAACATATTTGCATATTGATGAAATCTAGGCATGTATAGATATGTCCTCTTGGTTGAATCTCTAGCTTGGTCTATGTCAGATGTATTATTGTTATTGGACAAATGATATGATCACGAATGGTTATGAATTCCTAGATATAAGTGTTGACCTAGTTATTGATGGTCATAAGTCTTAGGATTCAATGGAAATCCTTGTCTGAAATTATAGGATGATGATATTTGGAAATCTAGGGTTTTATAGCTAAACCCTAGTGAAGTTAAATTTTCTAGTATGTGTGATATAACAATCTGAAATCTATTTAAATGACTATTGGAAAATAAAAATCTAGGGTTTTGGCAGTTAAATTCTAGTAGTAACATTCTCTAATGTGTGTAATGTAACAATCTGAGATCTATGTATATAATGATTGTTGAGATTGTGGAATTCTAGGGTTTTGGAGTTAAACCTTATTCAAGGTAAAATCATTGAAATATGATGAATTGAGATCTATGTAAGATTGTTGAATTTGTGGAAATGGAATTCTAGGGTTTTGGAGATGAACCTTAGTTGAAGTAGAAGTCTCTGATGAATGTTGACTATGTGATAATTTGAGATTTGTGAAGAGATTGTTGATATTTGAATTTTTGGTTGAGTCTGATAATTGCTTAGAAATATAGGGTTTGCAAACTAACCCTAGTGGTAGTTGGTCATGTTGGTGACTGTTTGATGGCTGATTGAAAATCTAGGGGTTAAAACTAATTCTAGTGGAAGCTGGTCAAGTTAATGACTAAGCTGTGATTGAATTTGATTGATTCTTTTGTATGAAATCTAGGATTTATATGAATCCCTAGTGAGAAGTCTAACATATGTATTTTGAAAGTTTGGTAGATGCTTTGTAGATATATGTTTGTGTGAATTGCTTCTAGGGTTTGCTATATGTTGAAGGAAGGTATATCATACCTTTTGAAGAAACATTGAAACCCTAGATGGAATGAAAGTTATTATGAATTAATCTAGGGTGTATGACAAAGTCCCTAGCAAGATGTTGAAGAGTATATGTCTCTTGTTTGTAATTGATTTTGGGTATCTTATATGTATATAGATGAAATGCTTCCAGGATTTTGATATGGCTAACATCATGCTTCTATAGTTTTGGTTGTACTTTCTATTTAAGTTATGCAGGTACACAATCTTCAACCTGGTGAAGATGCTCATTAATGTGATAAGCATGACGAGGTTGATGATAACTCTGATGAAATGGTTGGAAGCCACGAAAGATTCTTCGATGACAAAAAGAAGAAGTTGATCTCCCAGAGGAAGCCTACATAGAAGAGATCTCCCTAAGATTAAGAGGGAGTCCAGATGAAGAGGTGCTTCCTAGTTAAGAGGGAGCCTGAATGAATGAAATATCCATAGGATAAGAGGATGATGAAGAATGTTCCTTGTATAGGAATAATTCGATCCTCTCTGATTACGAGAGAGTGAAAAATATGGTTATCTACTTCATGTGTCATGAACTAGATCGGGACTAACAATCGTAAGTTTCAGTGAAGGCCATGAGTAGGAGAAGGAAATTGGAGAATGCATTGTGAGGTGTTGCTGAAAGAAGGAAAGCAGGATCTGATTGAAGAATATGTTGTTGCATGGGAAATAGGAAAGGAAAAATGTATGCTTGAGGAATCTCCTGTCAAAGATTCAGTTCATAGTCCCACTATGGAAAGTTGAGAAGCAACATCAAGTTGTCTGAAATCGCTTGGAGGTTTGTATTTAATTATGTACATCTGAACATATATTATTGATTGGGGTTGTGTTTGTACAAGTGAATCTCTCGAAGGTTTTGATAACATGTTGGTTACCAATCAATTTGATTGGGAGAGATTGGTCATTATTGATCTGCTGGATCAAGGGGTGTTGAGGCTTTGTAAGTGAAGCATTGCCTTGGAGGACATTTGGCTGACACATTGTGTTGATGTCTATAAATTGGAAAGGTGGTGTTAATCAAAGAGCTCTGTTTTGGATACACACTTGGATTTTTGTGTTGATGGTTAGAAAGTAAACCCGAGGGTACCTAAAGGGGTTGAAAGCTTGTTTCTGTCTTAGTCCCACCTAGATAGATTGCCTTGGTCATGAATCTAGTCCTTGGTATTGTGGTGCCTAAACTATTGAATGATTGTTTGGATAGATTGCCCTGGTCAGGAATCTAGTCCATGGCACTGTGATGCCTAAAGTTCTTCATGGTTCATATAGTTTGAGATCTTCCATTATATTTGTACATTATGAATACCTCCCTAGTTAAGATGGAGTGTTGGAAAATGTAACTACATTTGGTCTTCAATAATGTACTTGAGTCATTATGTAATGTACTTTTCAAAAGAATAAAGAAAAATATAATAATAATAATAATTATTATTATTATTGTGACTTATTAAAGCATGGGTTTTATGCTTGGGTCACCATGTTTTAGGTCAAAGTCCCCGTTGAGGACTTCTAGGATTTATTATGAGTCTATAGAGTTATTGTATATTTAAAGAGACCCTCCTTGGGCTTTTGAATCATGTAAAAAGGTTAAGTATTGAGTCAAATATGAATTATGTAACCTCCACACCATGTCGTCCTAGAACAAGATCAAGTCGGCATAAGGACCCTTCTCGACCTCACAACAAGCCTATAAAAGGAAGCACATTAGATTCATTTGGAGCATCATTCTCTAATCAAGTTTGAATTTTCTTGTTTTTGGGTAGAAGTGCAAAGTTCTCTTGTAGTTGGGAAAAGGTACGAAGTCTATTGTCGGGAAGTTGACGTAAATGCGAGTTTGGGGAAGTCTAAGGAGAAAGGAAAAATCTAAATTTTGGTGCCTCTCTCTCTCTCTCTGTGTTTTGGATTGGGAAAATGAAGTCTCCTAAGTTTTGTTGTTGCTAGAAGTTTCCAATTGCCATGAGCTACTACCCTAGTCGAAGTTGCTGGAAAAAGGTTAAAATTTTGGGAGGCTGAGTTAGTGTGGAGGGAAGGTCTTGCCTTGGTCTAGGGTGAAGAATCTCAAAGAATACTATTGAAAAGAAGGATTATCTTGACTGGGTTTTCCCCTCGAAGGGGGTTTTGGCTTGGCATGTGCCTACATCTGGTGTCTATTGTTTTCTGTACTACTGCTTTTGGTAATTTCTTGATGAACTAAAGAAAGAAGATATAAAGAATCTTAATAATAAGAAACATCACAAGTAATTATCAAGATCAAGAAAATCTTTACTGCCTTTATGATTTTCTAACATAACCTTCACCCGCATTAGAATTTAGGCAACTTTAAGGAGATATATTGGGGCACACAAGTTTTGGAACACTCACTTCCATTGACAAACAATCACTAGATACCAATTGCTTTACTCCCCTTCCTCATAAAATTAGACTTTATAAATCTCTACATGTCAAGTAATTAACATATATCGACTAATTAATCATTAAAGCTTTAATCTTATCAAAATAAAAGGAAACCAATTCAAACATCAAATATCAACTCCTATGTTAATATAGAATTAAAGTTTATAACTAATCGACACACACACACAAAATCAATATATGTGAATTTAAGAGGAGAAGTTGAGTATATAATAATTTGACTACAATGTCATCATATTGTGAATGGGGGTTAAAATAACTCTACTAATTTTGTTTGTTTGTGTGTGTGTTTGGATATGATCTCATCTTCCTCGAGCATAAGGAAATAGGTAATGGCTTAATACCCAAAGGCATTTGGCAAGAGTGAAATTCTATTCCCTTACAGAACACCAACGGGTCATTCCAAGTGGTATGATTTTCCTTGAATGATAGTGATGAGTCAACTCACATTTGTGGATAATAGGGACATTGCTGGTTAACAACTAAGTTATGATAGGTCTTCCCATTGTTGAAAAAAATGTGTGTGCATGTGCATACACACACATAAGTTTTATTTATCCCAAGGGTTAGTTTGATTTACCTTGTAATTAAACATGGAACCTCTTAAAGTAGGGAGGTTACAAGTTCAATTCTCTTAACTCCCTTGGAGTTAGGAATTTTAATAAGTTTTAACTGTTTATTCTATTTATTGTACATAGATCATCGATAATTCCTTGAAGGATTTCCCATGAGTTTTTTCTTGGGGTGTGTGTAAGATGTAACTTCGTATCCCACCATCTATCCTATAAGCGAGAGTGATACATTTCTAATGGTTCACAAAGAGATCTAATAAAAAAGTGTTCATGAAGCGTGAACATGTCACTTACAATATTTGAACCCAGGAAGGGAGGATACCAAATTCTCCTCTTAACCACCAAAACTATATCTAATTAGTCGTATGTATATTGATGTGAATAACAAATTTTAAGGAAATAAACATACAAATTATTTTCCTTTTTTAATTTCATATTAAAGTTTATGTTAATTATTAAGAACAATTGTTTTCATCCTTTATTTTTTTTGTATCACAAAGATTATGGTGGTATGTTGTTTACTTGAGAACCAATGTGTTCAGGTTGTGGCTATAGGCTAGGGTTGGAGCTCACTAGTTGCAGCAATTCTAAGCCTTTGGGGACACCCCACCACCTTGGTTCATGGAGGAGGACTATGTTGACTAAATTGTAGATCCCTATGATAGAATGGACATATGGGTCTCCAAATTGTATGCACCTCCCTTCAATAGTGGCAGAATACATTATCAACCCATTAATGACCCTATTATAACAACAACACATTTGGGTGGCAGACTATCAATTGTTAGTAAATCACCCCCGCCTGTCATACCTCCATGCCTAGAAAACACTGCATTAACCCTAAGTCCTTCATCTTGAACTCTACTACGAGGTCCCTCTTGCACTCCTCGATGAGCCACAATGAACTTGTCAAAAACAAGTTGTCCACATATAGGACAAGAATGAGAACGTCTCCCCCAACCACCAAGTAGTAAAGGTTCACGTCCATCTCACTCTTCACAAATCCAATGCTTTGCAAGTATTTGTCAATACGCTCATACCACGCCCTAGGAGCCTACTTGAGCCCATACAAAGTGCTCTTTAATATGCACATGTGGGTCTCTCTGTTGTGTTCCACAAAGCCCTCTAGTTGTTCTATGTACACCTCCTCCAGTTCACCATTCAGGAACATCGTCTTGACATCTATCTGATGGATCTACCATCCTATCTGCCCTGATAATGAGATCACGACTCATATAGAAGTGCACCTGGACACATGAGAAAATGTCTCCTCATAGTTTATTCCCTCCTTCTAAGAGAACCCCTTGGCCACAAATGTAGCCTTGTATTTTTCAATGCTTCCATCTACACCATGCTTGATCTTATAGATCCGGTGTGATCCAATCACCGCCATGTCTGTCAATCTCAACATAACCTCCCACATATCATTTTGCATGATTGAGGAATATTCTTCAACGATTGCATCCTGCCACACTTACTGTTGAGTAACCTCTTGATAGATGGAAGGTTCGTTGTCTACCAACTAATTGACCAATGCCATGTATCTAGTGTACCTCTATGGTTGCTATTTCTCTTTCCTTCCCATCCGAGGAGTCCCCACAAAGTCCTAAGAATCCCTAAGTGTCTTTTGAACCTTATGGTTCCTCCTGCCAACAATGGAGTTAGGAATATCCACCGCTATATACTCTTGATGCATCTCCCTAATTTGTTGCATATGTTGCTCCATGCTCTCGAAAATCTCAAGAACACCTGCACTTGAGCTAGTGCTTGTACTCATGACAATACTCATGCTTTTTTGCCCCTAATCATGCTGCTCAACTTTAGGAGCGTCTGTTAGCTACTCACTCTGATCATCTATTGTTAGCAACTCTATGGACCTTCTATAATCCTTTTCCTCCATGAAATTGACATCCCACCTAACTATAGTCCTCTCGACGCCTAAGATGAATATCCTATATGCCTTTGAGGCTTTTATATAGCCAATAAAATAACCTCATTCTGAAATCTAATCTAGCTACGAATGTGTCTCGCCTAGAATATGACAGTACGTGAGGCAACCAAATATCCTAAAGTGATTGACATTTGGCTTCTACTTGGTGAAAGCCTCCTCAGGAGTCATTGATGAGCCTCATCATTGAGTAATTAAATGGGCCTTAATTGACCTTAATTCACCTCCTAGATTAGTCAAACTAACTATTCTCGCAACTTATTGCATACTTTTGATTATATTTTGCTTATGAGATGAGTTAGAGTTGGATATTTTGCTTTGTGGTCTAATGTGCATGTAATGCAGGAATAAAGGATAAAAGTAAGGAAAATGTAGGGATGAAAGATAAAAGCAAGGAACTATGGTAAATACCTTGGTAAAAACTTGAATGGGACAAGGGAGAGGAATTACAGGAGGTAAATCCTTCTCATTTATTGTCCCTCCATTCGAATATCCCTCTATTAGTTGAAAGTAAAAACAACCAAATTAGGTGTATTAGAAGGAAACCAAGCAAATGAAGGTGCAAACAACCAAATCAAGTGTACTAAAAGGCAGCTAAGCAAGTGAAATTACGAGTTAATCTTTAGTTAGGGAGCCAAGCCTCCCTACTAGAAGGCAACTGAGCTAGTGAAAGGGAAAGCACGAGTTTATCATTGAATTGGGAGTTGTGCCTCCCTAATTTTGAGAGAAGTCATTGGAGACTTTAGATGTATAAGTAGAGAAACTTAGGACCTCAATTTTTTTAGTTAGACACAATCGGATACTTACCAATAGTCACCAAGAGTTAGGAAGAACTCTACTTTGTTTTCAAGCTGCAAGTCTTGTGTTTGGTCAATTCAGAGTGTCCTAAATTGTTGTATTAATTGTTAATCCGGGAGTCGTAAACTATTGAAGTGCGGCGCACTATATGTGCAAGATAACCTATTTCTTATTTTTTTGTCATTTTTGAGTTTTTGTTTTGTTTTGGGTTTATTTATGTTAATTCCCTAATGTGAGATGGAAATTCTAAAAGACAAGTATGATATAAATGTTCAAGGTAATGATGTCTTTTAAAACGATTTTCAAAACTTCAAACTTTCTAAAAACATGCAATGATGAAACTAATTCTTGAAAAGAGAGTGAAAATGTGCCACTATTCTAATTAAACAATGGTGAACTAGTGACCATGAAACCCATTATCCTTGCTACCATGAAAATATAAGAAAAACTGAACTCAAAGAAATCTAAGAATTGCAAGCAAAGTAAACTAAAATCACATTACATCAACTCATATTCAGACCCCTCACCATTCGACTCGCTCTGGCTTTAGGAGGTAACTGAGAATGTCATGAGCAATTCAATAATTAACTTGCAGAAAAAAAACTAATATCAAACTACACACTTCATACTTCAATCCCTCACCATTCGACTCGCTCTGGCATTAGGAGGTAACTGAGAATGTCATGAGCAATTCAATAACTAACTTGCAGAAAAGTAAATGAGAAAAACTGAAATAAATAACACAATGTTGGAACTAAAAACTAAAGGAAATGAAAATCAGCATAAGGACAAGAATGATTCCATGTCATTAGTCATTAGAAAACTATGTGCTCCCCGGGCTGCCTATTGTGATCTGAAACAAAAGCACTGATCAGTCAACAATATATAAAATGTGAAAAACTATGGAGAGCTATCAAGCGTTAACACCATAAGAACTGTGATATATATACAAGTGAATGATTATGGCATAAGAACATAAAGAAATGAAACATGAAACTCTACAGTAATAAACAAGACCTCGGACTATGCAGGGGCCCTCTGCACAATCCTCGGATAGTCAACGATCAACCACCAATTGAGCTAAAAAATAGAGACTTCTCATGTATTAAAATGCAGTCACAACACAGTGATAAAGTTACGACACAATGGGTTCCTTTACAGTCAAATTACATTGTCAAAAGCTAACTAATATGCGTATGAGAACACATTATTTATAACAGAGGATAATATAACTGTTTTCCTACATTCGGTGCTGATACAAGACACGTAAACAACCACGCCCCAAGATTTAGCACTATGGCTGCCGTGAGGATTCAATCTTTGGAAGGTGGCTATTGGATCCGATTCATGGAGCAGTCCACAGGTGTTAAATTGTCCCCCGAGATCTAGGAACAACCATGCAAAGCTTCACGTGGTGAAAAACAGAGTTTTATCACCGTAGGACTCTTGAGTTGACCACCGTTGACTATGGCCTTTTCTAATGAATTCGACTGAGCCAATAGGACTCAGTCCATGTCCACGTCGGTTGCAACTTTCCCATGTGGCTCGATTCGCCTGAAGACACCTGCAATATAGACTTTGAAAAAATAGTTGCGAAAACTTGGGCTGGCTGTGGAAAGTGACAAGATTCCGCAGCTTATAAACAAAAATCTAGTTCAAATAGCAACACAAACACATAGTCAAGAAACCACTTTAAATGCCCTTTTTAAAACTATTATGCAATGATACTGATGATTTAGGAGGTTCAGATAAATGGAAAGAAGCTAGAAAAAGGTGTAGGAAAGATGCAGTTTTGGGACTCAACATACCCCCACTGTGAAGGTGTTGCATGTCCTCATGCAACCAAAATTTGGACTACCTCCCCTTCAAACCATATGTTCTGAAGCTTCTGCCAGTACATCCAACCCTCTTCCTCTCTTTCTTGGTGCTGCTAACATCCTGGGCTTCTTCATCATGCATCTGAATTTAAGATTAACCAGTGCTCTACTTATCTTTTTGCATTTCTTCTTCAATTTTATGTTCTTTTTGTGCCATAGTCCCAGGTGTAGCATAGTGTTGTCATGGATGATCTTGTCCAGTCTGCTCTGTTCTTTGAGTGCTTCTTTTTCATTTTTAATATGTCGATTTAAAACCTCCAACTCAAAGATTTCTTGTTTCAATGATTGGACTAGGGCTTCTTGTGCTATGTGAGGTTGCGTGGATGAAGTGCTGGGACCCGTGGCTGTTATTTCCAAGGATTCTATGTAATCATACACCTGTTGCTGCTTTGGATCTATTTCGGGTGTCGTTTTCCTAGGGATATCCCCAAAATGCTGTGCAGGAGAATTGACTTCAAATTTTGGCCGAAAAGGACTCATGCCGTCACCTTGAGGACTAGTTTCAACACTTGGCTGAGAATGAGGTGGACTACTGCCTGCTGGGGTTTGTTCAGGTGTTCCTTCTCCCAAATCAACAAAATGGGGTCCTTTTGTTTGTGTTTTTCTCCATTTTCCTTTAAGCTTGCTGCTTCTTCTTACATATTGCAGACTACTATCTTTTTCCTTTTGTTTTCCTTTCCCTTTCTTTTTGGCCATAGCCGACTGTTTCTGAAGGTGAACCAATCTCTCAGACAATACTTGATGGTCTTCTTCTGAGGAAGGTGTTTGATGCACAACCTCAATGCTTCTTTTCTCTTTTGATTTTGTTGGCTTTTTACCCTCAGTCTCTTCCTTCCTCCTTTTAGACAGTCTTTCTTCCCTACTAGTTTTCTCAACTATTTTAGTAGGAGTCTTTTCCTTTTCCCTTTTAGACAGTCTTTCTTCCTTAGTAGTTTTCTCAATTGTGTTAGTAGGAGTCTTTTCCTTCTCCTTTTTTGACAGTCTTTCTTTTCTCTCAACAGTGTTAGTAGGAGGGCTTTGAGTTTTATCATTTGTTCTCTTTCTTCTACTTCTTTTTGATGTACTGCCTTCAGGGGTTTCTTGGGGTTCTTCAAAGAAATTTCTAATTAAAAATTGCTCCCAAGTATCCTTTTTCTCCTTTAATTGTTTTTCTATCAGGATTTTTATGAGACCATGGTGATACAAATGTGGTTCTACGTCCCCTAGATGCTTTTGAACAATTACATACATCTTTTTCAAGCTGTTTAGTAAGAAATATGGCAAATTAAGGATCTGGTTGTCTAGGAAATTCATCAACAGACGTGCATGATACATGTACATTGCTCCAAAACGTCCCTCACAGGTGATAAATTTTTGAATAACTAACAATAAGCTAGTCCATTCTTCTTTTAAAACATGAACATGAATTCCCTTTTTGAAAACGATGACGTCCATACCTAGTTCTCGTAAGATCACTCTCTAAGCTTCATCACCAATGCCTCGATTCTTAAACCAGTGGTCACCTCCCTGGGGAAGCTCTGTGGCAGCTGCTATTGACGCTTCAGTTACTGTGAATTTCAGGTCTCCAATTTCCACCTCTAGTCTGTTAAAAGACCTTGCAAAGGCCTTTGTAACCTCCCTATGGTAGCCTTTGAATTTCTGGATAAAACGTAACCACCTAGCTTTCTTTATTATATCTTTCACTTGCGGATATCCTTCAATAAACTTAGGTCCCTCCATTTCTGCCCTCAAAAACCGTCCCATCCTTCCTTCTGTTCTTTAAAACTCGTCTGAATTAGCAGAGATGGTCAGGGTTTATGAAGGAGACTAGCAACTGTAAGCGGATATAAGAGAATAGGTACATGGAATGAAGTGGAACAGAGAACAAAATGGGGTGAAGGCTTATGTGAGCACGGTGGAAATGAAGCCGTGAGGTTAATAGAACAGTAGGGGAGGAAGTGCATCCGGTAGTTTTTAAAATTGGGTGATTGTAGAATGGATGCAAGCACTTTTATAAAATGGCTGCGGATTTTGTGCGGCTGAAAGAAGCTGTAGTCAAATCAACCATGATTCATAATGACAAATGGAGTGTGAGAATATTTCCAAACTTGAGTTAAATCCGAGAATTTAATCATAGGACCATTGGAAATTGAATGCATGGCTTATGGAGGAATGGCGTGGAATGAAATGGTTATAGAGGCGATTTCGTTTAATCATTGCATATAGTTGAGCTTGTGATTTACTAACTATGCAAAAAAATGTGTTAGAATGCCATTTGAAATAAAGTTTTGTTCATACCTTTGGAATTCTTGTCATTTTTCCTTAGTCTTCAATCAGTTGCTCCTAGTTGGTGCTTTTGAATGCCTTACTTCTTCATAATATATCCTCATACCTGCATTTGATTTCATGATTGCTGAACCAACATCTGACTGTAAAAATTGTTTTTTTGAAAAACAGAGTAGTGGCTGCAGAAACCCAATTGGCTGCGGAATCAATGAGCAGCTGCGGAAACTGATTTGAGCTGCGGAAGCTGACCTTAGTTGCGGAAATTGACCCAACAAGCTTATAACTTAATGAGATGTATAAATGATGACTGACTGGATGGAAAATAGTCATAAATTTTTTTATTAATGGAATGAAATGGAGTTGAAATGAAGTGATGTGGAATGGAAATGAGATGGAGTGGAATGAGGATGATGTGGAATGGAAATGAGGATGATGTGTAATGGAATGAAAAATGAGAGAGATTTTTTTTTTTTTGAAAAATATAGGGTGTCAGGAATTCCTGATTTTCGTCTTGCATTTTCGGTATAAAGCTGCCAATCAATGATTAGTTTTCAGGCTTATACAAATTTATTTATTTTATTTTAATTTTTTTTTTATTTGACAGAAAAGAACAAAGGCTAGGCTGGTGGAGAAGAAGGATTCTTCTTCACCAGCCTTATTGCAGAATTATCTTGAAACATTTTGACAAATTTCTCTTTTGAGAGTGGCTTATGATAGATCTTTAGTCTGTGGCCATTCACAATAAGAGGAGTTTGAGATTCATCAATGGTCTTGATTCTTACCACTCCATTGGTAAAGATTTTATCAATCTCATATGGTCCAAGCCAATGAGTCTGAAATTTCCCTTTAAAGTCTTTAAACTTAGAATCAAATAGCAATGCCTAGTCTCCTTCTTGAAACTTTTTCTCTTTGATGTATTTGTCATGCCACTTAGCTCTCTGATATTGAACTAGATCAGTTCTTAGGATTGCTTCTTGTCTGATCTCATCTAGTTCATTCAACTACTCCATTCTATGCTTTTGGGCTTCCGATAGATCCATCCCCAACTGAACTACCATCTTGAAGGTTTTGACTTGGAACTCAATGGGGAGCAGGACTTCTTTCCCATTAACAAGTTCATAGGGGGAATGTCCTGCTGTATTTCTCCATGTAGTTCTGTAGGCCCACAAGACTTCAAGAAGCCTTTCTTCTCAATCTCTTCTGTGTAGATGAACAGTTTTGGTGATGATGCTTTCAATAACTTTGTTTGTAGACTCCACTTGGCCATTTTCTTCTGGATGGTAAGGAGTAGATTTCCTGTGCTTGATTTTGTATTCTTCCATCAGCTTCTCCACCATGTTGGATGTAAATTGACTTCCCTGATCTGTCACAATTTCTCTTGGGATACCAAAGCGAGTAAAAATATCTTCATAAAGAAAACTAACAACTGAATTTTCAGTAGCAGAAAGTAATGCTTTGGCTTCTACCCATTTAGTGACATAATTAGTACATACCAATATATACTTCTTTTTTTTAGATGGTGGATTAATAGGTCCAATGAAATCTAATGCCCATTTTTCAAAGGGTTCGATGAGTACCTATGGCTGTAATGACATTTCATTTGAAAGAGTCGGTTTTCCTATTCTCTGGCAGCTATCACACCTTTTGACATATTCTTTTGTATCTTTGAAGAGGGAAGGCCAATGATATCCTAAAGAAAGGATTTTATAGGCCATCCTTTTGTCAGCAAAGTGTCCGCTGCATGGTTCATCATGACATGCCATGAGGATTTCAAGTATTTCATCTTCCCTAACACATCTTCTGATCACAAAATCTGGCCCTGTTTTAAACAATTCATTAGAAATCCATGAATATTTTGAACTCTCCTGAATAATCTTTCTTATTTCACTAGGAAATAGGTGTGGAGGTAGTTTCCCTATAACCAAATAGTTAGCAATATCTGCGTACCAAGGAGTCTTAGTAGTTACTGCAAACAAATATTCATCAGGAAACGTATCCTCTACAGGAGAATATTCTTTAGTATTTTGGATCCTAGACAAGAAATCAACTACTGTATTTTGTTTCCCCGGTCTATCCAACACAATAATATTGAATTCTTGTAACAGTAAGAGCCACCTTGTAACTCTTCCATTAGTAATAGGTTTCTTCATTAGATATCTAATAGAAGAATGATCAGTATGGATAAAAGTTTCATAGCCGGTTATATAATGTCTAAACTTATTGATTGCATGAACAACAACTAAGAAATCTTTTTCAGTCACAGTATAATTCAACTCAGTGGGAGTCAAATTTTTACTGGTATAATAAATGGCATAAGGAACTAAATCCTTTTGACCCAACATGGCTCCTATAGCTGTATCAGAGGCATCTGTAGAAATATGGAAAGGGAGTTTCCAATTTGGTCCTCTTAAGATAGGTGCTTCAGATATTCTTGTTTTCAAAGTTTCAAAGGTTGTTTGACAATTAGGATCCCATTTGAATTCACAGTCTTTTGTAAGCAGTTTGAAGAGTGGAGATG